>LIEC01007130.1:0-24466 GCA_001925005.1 Drosera capensis
ATTTATTATCATTAATATTTTATAATATTTTAAAAAAAATAACATCATTCTATATATTTAATTAAAATAATATAAAATATATAAAACGGAGTAAATAGTAATGCTCCGGCACGGAGGGAGCGAGTTTGATGATCGGACCTAAATCTACCCCGGGAAAAGAGGGGATAGGAAGGATGAAGAAGAATGATGATGGGACAACGAAAAGACAAGTAAGAAAGCGGGACCCACTTCACTTCCAAATTCCAAGTGGGAAAATGGAACCATGTGCGACCATATGGTGGTCGGCCCCACGTAATAGAATTTCAAACAGCTCTACTCCTCTTTCTCTCTCACTCCCCACGGGGGAATTGAGTCGACGACCTTGAAAACGATGGGATCAAAATACTATCGCTACCAAGCGAGAAATTCCATGAAATTAAATTCTTCGTTATCATGTTCTCGTGTCGCAAAGTTCAGATTGGTGATTGTATGATCTCTAACGCTGTTATCCTTCGAATGGAAGTCCAATGTTAGCAATGAAAAATCTCTAACGCACAAAGCCCAAATCTGAGCAGACATGGAATTGATCTAGCTTAACAGTCAATGCGCACATCAAATTTTGAGCAAGCTGACTATCAAAAGTTAACCTTACAATACATTACACGTAATAACAATGCATAGTTACTGTATTATTCCATCATTTTGATATGCTACTACTTCTGATATTGAATGTTTTATTTGGAAATTTTTTTGACATAGGGTTTTAATATGCAAGTTGAAGTATCTTATAATAAATTTGAAAAAAAAACATTATTCGTAGCTCAAAAATTTTTATTGTTCACGTAAATAAAGGTGCAATCAATATGGGACGGAAGTAGCATATGGCAAAGAAGAAAGAATGTTCATTACGATCTCTTTTACATATTTTATTTGTTCAATAGAAAAAATTTCTATAAAAAATACAAACTAACATAGGATTGAAGTACTGAACTTAAAGTACCGTAGGATTGAACTATTGAATTTAAACTATCATTACTGTTTTACTAAAATTTTACTAAAAATGATTTTTGATCGTATGCAATGCGAGTCAAAAATTATTTTACTATATATTTTACAACATGTATATATTTTATATTATTTTATATATATGAATATAAATTTCGTTTTCATATCAAATCATATCTGATCGTCTCGCAATATATATTAGGTTGAAATACTTAAATTACATTTGATATTTCATAATAAATTTATAAAAAAAAATTATGTTTCATTATATATCTATCAAATTTTAGAGTGAGTGGGAGGAGTGAAGTATCATTCTCATCTGTTGTGAGAATAAAAAGGGAAATAAAAAGGGTGGATAGGAGTGATTTGAAAGCCTTCTCCCATTCTCTTTCTCTATGTCTCTCATCCTCCTCCATTTTCTTTCTTTCTATCACTTCCTTGCAGTCTAAGTACACATTGAGTCAGACTTTGTCACGCAAAACCGATCATCAACTCTCTTTTATCCCTCTGACAACAGGTCCCTCTTGTCTCCTCTCAAAACTGCTTTCCACTTTGATCATATTCTCTTCAACATCTCACTGCAAAATCCATAATGGATCCTCAACAGTATTCTCCATGCTCATCCTTGAGCACAAGATCCATCAAGATAAAGTTCGCTTCGCGGTTCCTACGAGCTCTCAAGAATATCAACAAACAAAGCTCAAAAACCTACCCCAACTCATCATCTTATTTGAAAGAGATCACTAGGAGATACAAAAGAGTTAGGATGGCGGCGGACGCCACCCTGGCCTCAGCAGTCGGGCCAAAGAAGGCGTGGAGTCGAGCCACGCTCATGAGGCTTCAGACCAAGAGCCATGTAGCGAAACACGGCTCCTGGTCTAGAAGAAGTAAGCGTGGCGCGAAGAGAAAGGGAGTTGACCATGTGGATGAACCCGAAGTGGGCAGAACGGATGAGCTCCGGAGGCTGGTGCCGGGAGGAGGAGCCATGGATTTGTGTAGTTTGTTGGATGAAACGGCTCATTATATCAGGTGTCTCACCACTCAGGTACATGTCATGAGAAGTATTGTAAGTTGCTCCTCTACATCATGAGGAGTTAGGGATATATATCATCAGGAAAAAAATACAGGAGTTTCGCGGCCACACAGATCGTTCGCAGAACGTTAGAAGATAGCTGTGTATGTTCAAGTTATGGATATTTCATCTTAGCAGCTTACATGTATTAGACTTCTGTAATTCTACATATGTTCAGAGTTTTGTGAATTTATGCTTCTGTTTGGTGTTCTTTGTTTATACTCCATGATCAAGATGATGCCAATCCCACGAACGAGATACCATCTATGGCTTTTTTTTTTTGAAGAATCTGAATCGTGATACGGATCGACAAAGGCCGCCTGCTCGACGGCCCTAGGGTATCGAACGCTTTCTCAACATTGAAAGGAAGCAATACCGTAACCATAATTTTATCCTGAACCACATATTCTAGAAACTGTTTGTAACCCGCGATCAACATTCCGTTTCAATACCACCGCACCGCCCGGCCCAGGATTGTGATGTGTCATTGGCATATATACTGAACAGGTCACATAAAGAAACTTATTGACAGATCAACTCATCGGGGGAGTATAAGTTATAACAGTGACATACCTGGGCAAACACTCATGTTTACTTGTTTAGTCCTTTCACGATGTTAAGTCCAGCTAGCTCCATTTATCGCTCGCCTACAAGTACAATTTTGGTCACCTCCATCAGGTGATCTTTAATAAGAGATTCAAGCTTTAATAGTTACACAGATATGATTTTGGTGGCCTACGATATATATCTACTATACACATGAACATCTGCTGTGACTAGCTCGTTGGTTTCAATATGCTGGAGAAGGATCTACACATTAAACTTGTGTGATCGAGGTAGAAGAGGCAGGCATCATTAATTTATTTGGCCTTTTGAGACATTTTCTATGTGCTGAGCATGAATTTTATCTGCTTATTCATGAATGAACCTTTGTTCCTTCAAGTCAGCTAGATATATTTATCTGGGCGGATGCTTGGATCTTTGTTCCTAGATTGAAATATCAGAGGACGAGATTGGCTTATTTGTTTTACATTTCTATGACGGCTTGGTGAGAGGCCAATTCTTGAAGGAAAGAACCTCTTGATCTGCAGCTTAAGGACAACTCAATTTCTTTTTTCATTGCCAATTTTTTTCTAGAACATTTTGACACAGTTTAAAATGAAATTAATGTATCATTCTCCAAATTAACAACACGTAGGAAAGGAGTGAAGGAACTTGAACATTTAGCAAACATGACATTTGAGAATTGATGATTTAGTAAAGGAGTTTTCCATTTATGTGAATCTATTAGTAAGCAAACGAAGTAGAATAAAAAACAGTAAAGATGACATGATGTTTAACGTGGAAAACCCCTCACATTCGATATGAGAAGTAAAAAAAAAAAAAAACATTGAGGTCGAAACTCACTTCAAAACTTCACTATCAATGAAATAATCTTCTCTAGATAATACTAAAGGTAATTGCGATCGCAGACAAACAAATCAAATAGCCAAGCAAATCAACCAAAAAAGATATGTGCCCTGTAGCCTGGTCTAATGGAAATTTCTCAACCCACACAACTTCAAAAGACGTACCGTCAATTTCTATTTGAAGATTGATGAGTTAGGAGCGTGTTCATCAAATTTCAACTCGATCTGACGAAGGATCAACCTCCAAAGAGTGCTCTAAAGTTGACTGTGCAGACTAACCTCAAACAAAAATTGTCGATGATGGCCTGCTCTTTGAAATTTGATTGATCCCTTTTACCTACTACAAAACTGCTACGAAACTGTTGCTCTGATTTCCAAACTCTCTAATGGTCATATATAATATCAAGGCGGCTGAATTTTCTCGTTCACGCACGGTCCTCACACCAAAAAATAAAAAATAAAAAAATCTTTTGCTTATATTTTTTTACCATAAAATAATCTAACCCAATAAAATCGGATTCTCTCTTGTAATTAATATGGATTTCGTCATCGAGGTTCCTCCATACGAAGTGAATCCGGCCCAATAAATCTCCCACTTATGACGAAGTGGAGGAGCACATCATTCCCACGATCGAACGACATATCTCAAATTTATGTCTTGGCAATGCTTTAGTAAGCATATCAGCACTATTATCATTTGTGTGAATCTTCTCAAGATGAATCTTCTTCTCATTAAGGACATATCTAATCCACATGTAGCGAGTATCAATATGCTTCGTCTTACCATGATAGATAGAATTCTTATTAAAATGAATCGCACTTTGGTTTTCACAAAACAACACATAACGATTTTACTTGAACCCCAAATCTTGAATGAATCTTTTCATCCAAAGTATCTCTTTGTGCGTTTTCGTAACTATGATGAACTTCACTTTTGTCGTAGAAAGTACAAGGAGGGGGAGGTAGTGTCACACCCCCTTCACATGCATGTAGCGGCATCACATAGAGGTCACATATGGTTGATGCCACAGGTGTCTCTCTGCAGGGAGGTTCTTCTCAGTGCCGATATACGAAACCTCATTGAAAGTACATAAGAGGTATGACGCATTAAAGATGTGAGATGTGAATTGAATGTAAATGAAATATGATTCGTGTTGTAGTTCGGGTGACGATTGACGTTCTATCTTTATACTCTGAGTCTATCATGTCTTTGGAATTCACTTTTGAGTCAAGTCATGGACTTGTAATAATAAAAAGAAAATGACATAAAAGATATGAATATAAAATATAAAAATACAAAAATGTTTTACTGAGCCTCATCGATTCATCATAGATCAACTCTGAAGTCATCTCCCCATCCTGACGGCCTTGTTATGAAATCCCCATATTTTTGAGAACGCACTAATGGCGTAGCCGAGTTTTATGCGCAGATATGTGATCGAAATGCCCTGCAGATATATTATAGGTTACTAAGTCAGGAACTCTACATCTACGAGATCAACGAGCGAGATCAATGAGCGAGACAGAGGCAGCCCGCCATACCTTCGCCTTAGCCAGAAGGAGGTAAACTCCCTAAGCGACCTCGTCCCGTTCTCTAACAAGCTCTACTCCGGCGATCTCAATACTCATCTAGGAATAACAGCAGGAATCTGCATCCTGATCCAGCACGTCTCGGAAAATAAAGGAGACAGATACTAGGCGATCTACAGCTTCTACTTTGGAGACTACGGTCGCCTGTCCGTCCAGGGAGCGTATTTGACGTACGAGGATACTTTCAGATACGCTCCTGGCGGTCACAGGAGGGTCCGGGATATTCTATGGCGCGTATGGTCAGGTGAAGCTGCAGCAACTTGTGTTCCCGTTCAAGATATTCTATACTTTGTATCTGAAAGGGTTGAAGCAGGATCTGCCGAAGGAGCCGGTGGCGCCTTCGCCGGCCGTTGAGCCTTCTCCGGCTGCTAAGGCTTGTGAGCCGGGTGCTGTGGCTCTAAACTTCACTAATTGATTGTCGATCATCTGTCCCTTTTTTAAATTCCCTCGTTTATGTGATCGAAGATGTTTAGATATTGGGGATTATGAAAGTATGATGCATGCTGTATTTGACTATTGATAATGATGGTTCTGTTTTACTAATAAACATTGGTATTTTTTCATCTGAATTTGATTGTCGGATATGCCTGTCTTGTAACTTTGTTTTGAGCCTAACACGTACGTAACGATGTGGATGATGCGAGGCACATTGCGTCTGATCCGTCATGCGTATGAACCCCAGTTGAAGATTTGAAACGGTCCATGATCCATCTGTGTATCACTTGACTTTCTATATTTTCTTTGTGAGTTTTATCTCTTCAACTCATGAAGATGAATAGTCATTGCATTGTTTCAAGTGAAAGAATGGTTTTGCGATCCAAAAAAAAAAAAAAAAAACACGGCTTCTTAAGTTCTGCTTATTCTTTGATGATCAAATCCATGAATAAGATACACTCGAATTGAACAAAAATCTTAAACTATCGGATTGTGTTTGTGTACGTTGTACACAATTAGTATAATTGAACATGACATGAATATTCATGTTTTGTTCTTTCTCTTTTTGGAGAATCAAACGGTCAACAACTAAATCAAGTTCTAACTCAATTGAATTAACAGAAACATCAATGTATATGTTTTTTTTACGATCAATAAACGATACAACATACGAATAATCTATTATTTTTAATCTCAATCTCACAAAAAGTACTCACTAGATCTCTACTTGTGAATATATAATTTTCGATTGTATTTTTTGTGATGTACTTCATTATATTGTATTTTTTCTATTAATAATAAATAATTCATTTCAGATTAAGTAATTATATTGTATTTTAGATTTATTAATTATTCATGTATTATTCAATTATAAGAAATTTTTATATTGGATAATACATAAAGCCATCAACATTATTGTAATATGAGATAATAAAATAAATAAATTGAATTTTTTTAATGTGATTATTCATGTCATCAATGAAAGAAGAACTCAATCAAATAAAAAATATATAATATTATTTCTCCAATCTTTCACATAGCTATTTAATCATTCAATAATGATATTAATTAATTCATTATAAAATTGATCGATAAAAAATTCACATATAAATAATTATTAATCAATAAAAAATAAACATATGAATAATAAAAAAGAACTTTTTTATAATTCATATTTATAATGAATAGTGTCTTTCCGTTTAAGTTGTGAGCCTATTTTCCATTCCTGTTTTTTCCCAGAGGCAACCTTATTTTCAAGAGCAAGATGCTTCGCTCTTTAACACAACCGTATTTTCTCAAAACGAGGACGGAAAAAAAAAATCATCAGTGAAGCAAGTGAAAGATGCATAAAATCGAACAAGAGGAAGAACTTCGTATCTCTTTGTACAGTCGAATCTGATCACACCACAATTTCACCACCAATTTCTTGCTCGATTCAAGAATGGCGGCAGCGGCGGCAGACAAGCAGCTGATCGTGGTAGTCGAGGGTTCCGCTACCATGGGCTATTATTGGCCCACCATCGTCTCCGATTACCTCGAGAAGATTGTCAGGTCAGTGTTGTGGGGCTGTTTAATTGGTGAAGTTCTGATTTTGAGTTTAGGGTTTTGGAGTTTGGGTCGGTTAATGAACCGGGCAATCCTTGGTTTTGGGGAAAGTTGCTTATCAGTGATTTGTTGTTTGGTCAGCCGAAATAGAGATACGAGGATTTAAGGTGGTTTTATGGGCAATTGGAGGTGGTAGTATGATGAGAGATGGAGTTTGTGCTTATTAGGTTTTGTTATGGGCTTGTCTGATTGGAAAATTGGGGTTGATGTGGTGAAAAGATATGAAAAAAGTTACTTGCATTGCTAGGAAATGACGGGAGCTATGTTACTCCATGATTGACTGTCGTTATTGATCCAAAGCTTCAAATGGTCTTTCGTTTGTTGCTTCAAGATCGTATAGAGGGGATGCATGAGAGTGTCTGTAAGTGTAGCTGACTATGCTTTTTAGTTTTCCTTTGCTATTATCAATCTCATTCCTCTTAGGTATCGACACTAACAGTTAACTATAAGGATTGTGTTCTAGTTATATCATTGCTTATTTGATGGACAGCTCATGACATTTCATAATCTTTTCAGGTCTTTTG
The DNA here is from genome assembly GCA_001925005.1 of Drosera capensis. Lineage (NCBI taxonomy): Eukaryota > Viridiplantae > Streptophyta > Magnoliopsida > Caryophyllales > Droseraceae > Drosera > Drosera capensis. Next base: position 7,620 of record LIEC01007130.1, read on the forward strand.
TTGGAAGTGACATACCAGAACAGGTATTTCCTTCTTCCTTTTCTACCAGATTTGATTCTTCATTGTTTTTGTGCAACAGCTTAAAATATATATGGCAGAAATTTATTCTCTAGTCATAACTCATAGTAACTCGAAAGTATTGCTTTTGTGAAGGACCTGATAATATGCTGGTGAACATAAACTATAGGCTCTTGGGAACTTAATAAACGATTTGTTTGTTAAAAAATATTACTCACAATTCCGAAATCGCTTGCATCTGCAGGACAATATTAATCTTTAGCTTGATCCTTTTCTGTGTGGATGCTTGTTGTGCTTTTGTATCAGCAGTTATGAAATTTGGATGGCATAAAGTTTATCATTTTGAGGCATGTATTCGGTTTGCATTGCCATCCAAGGAACTTTAACAAAAATGTTTGTCCAATGCAGAAGCCTGCGTTGTCAAGTCCTTCCGGTACAACATTTGAGCTCTCCCTGGTCATGTTTCACACCCAAGGATCTTATTCAGGTATTCTTTTCTTTTTTTTTCTTTTTTTTTTTCTATAATCTCAAACTCTCTATCACCCTTCTAGAAATTTTGTTAGTTTTTCCTTCCTTTCTCTTCCATTCTCAGTAGCATTCCCTGAAAGTCCTACCTTGGCTCAATCACGATATTTGGGTTTTTATTACTGCTCGAGTATGGATAGATGGTTGGGAGGAGGAGAAAGGTGAATGCTTTGCTGTTTCGACTGATGTATATGATGCTCAAGAAATCTTTCGATGAGCTGCTTGTCTAGGAAAACGTACTCGTCGCCAAGGCAAATGATATGGTTCTGAGACATTCGGCAAGGAAACCTTAACTCCTCATGGCTTGAGCTTATGAATATTGGTCCTGTAATTTTCTATGGCTAGCAGCCTTTAAAATCTTTCAATGGCTCTAAAACAAGATAGGCTGCTCCAGAAGAATTTCGTTATTATTGATCTTGTGAGATTATTTGTTACTCTTCTCTTTCGACGCCTAAATGTGGATCGTATCTAGGGGATAATGTTGGTATTTAGAGTAAAAGTATTGTGGCAATGACTTCTGTTCAACCAATTTATTTCTTCCATCATTTATACAGGTCATTGGTTCTGCAGCTAGTATCCTAGCTTTTAATCTTTTACGTGGAGACAATACTGATCTACCTGTTTGAAGCAGGTTGTGGCCCACAACGTAGTGGCTGGACTAGAGATGTAGACAATTTTCTGGGATGGCTATCTGCTCTGACGTTTTCCGGTGGAGGATTACATGATGCTGCAATCGCAGAAGGCCTTTCTGATGCTTTGATGGTAAGTAATGCTGAATATTTTAGTTGATGGTACGTGTGGCTTCCTTTTTATTATGTCATAGATAATCTTTTCTATACTGTAATTGATTAAGGTCTGAGTTCCCATATACCACGGGATAGATGATGCGTGAAGAATGCTAGGAATAGCTCAGAAGTTAGAAGAAGCAACTGAGTGGGTGATTATGTTTTCCTACTAACGCATGGGAAAGCAATGCTTTGTGGCTCCTAAGCTCAATCCAGTTACTTCTTATTTCTCAGATGTTTGCAATCCCTCAAAATGGATACCAAGGACAACAGACTTTGGATGGGAAAAGACATTGCATCCTTATTGCAGCCTCCAACCCATATCCTTTGCCAACACCAGTATATCGACCAAACTTAGAAATTATAGAGCAGGATGAAAAAGTAGAAGGACGCATTGAAAATTTTTTGTATGATGCTGAGCAAGTGGCTAAATGGTTTTGCCAGGTAAGTAGATTTGTATTCTTTGGAGGGTGTTTTTCTTGGGGTGTTCTTGCAACTTGTCGTTGAATTTGATCTTTCTATGCAGTGTTCTGTTTCGCTTTCGGTCATCTGTCCGAAGCCGTTGCCCAAACTCAAAGGAATTTATAATGTGGTAGGTTGCCATTTTACATTCTTTCTGTGTTAGGTTGTATGTCACTGGTGGTAAATTATCTCTCGGATGATTTAGGCAAAGCGCAGCCCAAGAGCCTCAGATGTCGCCGTTGAAGTTAAGCAGCCTCATTTCCTTGTTTTGATCTCAGAAAACTTCATGGAGGCTCGTGCTGCTTTAAGTCGTTCATTATTGGTGCCGAATCAGAATCCTGCTCCTTCTCAGTCGGCTGTTACAACCCCTCCGACTACTCTCCAACCAGGTTTTTCGAACTGTTCACTTTAAACTTGACAGGATGTGTGGGTTTTTTTGTCATCGAGCTTCATTAGATGCTTATATTGCTTAAATCCTGATGTTCAAACAATGCTCTATCGTGAAAAGAAACGACAAATCCAAGATATCTTAGCAAGAAAAGGCTGGAATAAGTTTATTAGCATCTTTATATTTGTTCGTTGTAGCACTAGCATCATAGTTTTCTTTTCTTAGGTGCAAAATGTTTCGATTGCAATCCCGAAATTACATCAAACACATAACAAAAGAGATTACAAAATTAAAGTTTCGGTTGCAACTACATAAATGGAAAATGAAATCCCGAAATAACCCTCAAACACGTAAGAAAATTACTAGGTGCAAAATGTTTCGATTGCAACTAAATAAATATAATTTATATCCAACATTAAAATCCTAAAATTACATAAATAATTTCAAATGTCTCGCAACAGGAGATTAAATAAAATCTGAAAGTAACGTTACATATTTATTAAATATAGCCCCACTAAACCAATGCCAATGCAATAAATCTCGTTTTAAGTCGTCCCATCGTCCACCTGTAACAAACCTGAAATGAAATAGTAAACGGTGAGCCAAAGGCCTCATAACACCATAGATCCTATTTCATCTCAGGGGATTAACGTAATTGCGGTGGATTATGTTAAACCCGCACACCATCAAACACGTAACCGCATCAACCACTCGCAAACAAGATTATAGACTTCACCTAGTGGGGGTCCTATACAGAAATAAATAATAGATCATAAATCATAAACATGGAGAAAATCCAAACAATCCGATCGGTCCATTTGTTTATAATTTACGTTACATAATTTTAATCTTCTAACCTACCCATTTATTAATTATTGAGACTAAGGACAAGTTTCCCAAATCGGTCTACCAATTAAGGGCACGACTCCCAAGTAGTTGACAATGGGGTCTCATGTAGTAAGTTTTCCCTAATGGCCAATCCTTGATGCAAATACGACCAATCCTCGCTATCGTTGCGTGCATGCGAAGAGTGTCCTCATAGTCCACCCTCCCTAGTTAGTCTTTAACTTGTCTTAGTCATTGTTTCAACCCATTAATTTATTAATTTATTCTCAAACCATTAAATCATTAATTCAATCTCAACCCACACCACCCAATTAAGGTCGTCATGCATCCCAAATAACTACCCAAATTTCAAATCATAGAGATTCATACAATGCAACCACGAGATAACCAAGATTATAAAAACAATTTTTTTTCTTACATTAACATGTGAAGGTGATCATACAAACGTATTCAATCAACCAAGCATGCAATCAATCATCAATCTCGATCCTAATAGTTCTAGCACACTGATAACGACCTTTAATCGTTATATATAAAAATAGACGTGGGTTGATGTTACCTCTTAGACAAATTAAAACAATTTTGTTTGCTTGAGTGGATTAACGCTCTTGAAGTTTCTGATGTTCTGTTTCACAATTTCCTATAATATAAAATACCATTAATTATTTAGTTGTTCCAGACCAAGTGAAACAACTCTAACGAACTAAACATATGCTAATGGATTAATAATGGCATAGCTAAGTGGTGTGAGAGCCACAACCACCTTGTGTCTCCATGTCCTTTGTTCTTCCCCTCCCCACATATCATCATCATGTTGTGGCGTCGGCTTAGATCAAAAAAGACGACAACATCTCTTAGTCCACCATCGTTTCTGTTGCAGCGTGGATCTGCGACGCTAGATTCGCGGCGATGTGCTACATCCTCTCATGGCGTCGGGCGGCTTCAGCGGTGGCCAGCAGCGAATATGGGCAACGAGCAGGAAGGGGGACAGGGGAGGCGGCACGAGCGGGGAAAAGGGAAAGGCGACGAGGTAGAGGATAAGAGAAAGAGAAATGAGAGGGAATTAGGGTTTAACTTAAGGTTTGACTGAACAGTGTTTGTTGTCTCAATTATTACACATATATCTATATATTTATATGTAGTCATTAGTTAGATTAAATTTGAGAGCTCCCATATTTGGCGTTTCATATTTTTGTAAATTGATTGTTACATATTATTGTCGACGATCCCATTATTTATTTTCGTCAAGTATATTTAAGGATCAATATATTTGTTAGTGATATGTTGATCAATTGCCTTAAGTTAAATATATCGATCTTCATCATTTATCTATCAACCTTCCAACTTTATCTTATCGTAATCCATTATTTAATAATTAATCAATCCACATATTTATTTGATTATTATACATTATAAAATTTTGGGTTATTATATCACTCCCTCCTTTTAAGAATAGTCGTCCTTGAAACTTAAGTTTAGTCCCCGAAACTCAAGTTTAGTCGTTTAGTGGTTTCGAAATTCACGAGTTATTACATCATTCCCTTCTTTTAAAAAGTTTCGTCCTCGAAACTTATGTCAAGTTATTTCGTGCATTAAAATTTCGTATTATTACATCACTCCCCATATTAAGGAGTTCGTCCCCAAAACTTAAGTCTAGTATGGGTAAAGGAATTACCATCGAATAGATGTGGATATTTCTTTCGCATTCTTCCTTTATCTCCCACGTCGCTTCCGATGGTCGTTGATTACACCAAATGACCTTCACTGATGGTATAGTGCGTTTTTTCAAGATTTTTGTTGTGCGGTCCAAGACGGCTTGTGGTTGCTCCTCATAGGTCATGTCTTCGTTCAACCAGATTGGGTCATGCCGTATCATGTGACTCGGGTCAGCTACGTACTTGTGGAGCATCGATACGTGAAACACATTGTGAAAACCAACGAGCGTTGCAGGTAGTGTCAATCGATAAGTAACTTCACCAATCCTCTCTAGTATCTCAAAGGGTCCAATGAATCGAGGACTCAGTTTTCCCTTCTTCCCGAATCTCATAACGACCTTGGTTGGTGAGACCTTTAGGAACACATGTTCCCCCGTCGCGAACTCAAGGGGTCTTCGTGTGACGATCTTGGGCTGCCTTCATGTGAGCTTGTATCAGTTTAACCTTCCCTCTAGTCTCCTGAGCTAACTCTGGTCCAATAACTATTGTGTCCTCTATGTCATCCCAGCAGATAGGTGATCTACATTTCCTCCCATACAGTGCTTCAAACGGCGACATTCCGATGCTGGAATGATAACGGTTGTTGTATGCGAATTCGATGAGCGACAGATGCTTTTCCCAAGTGCCCTTAAAGTCAAGCACATGCGTCTGCAGCATATACTCCAAGGTTTGGATGGTGCATTCCGTCTGTTGTAGCATTCCGTCTGTCGCAGGATGAAAAGTTGTACTAAGTCAATTTCAATTTGGTCCCAAATGCCTTTTGCAACTTCTGTCAAAACCAAGATCGGAATCTAATGTCACGATCAGAGACAATAGTGGTAGGAATCCAATGAAGGCGTACTATCTCCTTGACATACTCGTCAGCTAAGCGATCAACGCTCCATGTATTCTTGATTGGCAAGAAATGCGTTGATTTTGTCAATCGATCAACTATAACCCATATAGAATTCAGATCTCCAGTTGTCGGCGGCAATCCCATAATAAAATCCATGGAAATCGAGTCCCACTTCCACGTTGGGATCTCTAAGGGTTGAAGCAACCCTCCCGATCTATGATGCTCAATTTTGACTTGCTGACACGCAAGACATCTACCAACAAATTGAGCTACCTCCCTCTTCATGTTGCTCCACCAAAACTGTTCACAAAAGATCCTGATACATCTTGTTCCCCCTAGATGAGTTGTGTATGGAGTATGATGAGCTTCCTCCATAACCTTGCGCTTCAAGTTTTTATCGTTAGATACACACAGTCGTCCTTGAAACCTTAGTGAAACATCTTCGTGAACCACAAACCCAACTGTTTTCCCAAGTTGTGCCTATTCTTTCAAACGGTTGAACTGCTCATCTACTCCTTGGGTCTGAACGATCTCTTCCTTAAGGGTAGATTGGACCTGCAAGGCCCCCAGAAAACACACCTCAAACTTCGGTACCACTTCAATCTCCAACTTACGGGATTCGACAACCAATGCTTCTTGTGTAGTCAACATCTGATACAAACACCCTTCTGGCTTCCTAGTCTTACGACTCTAGGCATATACCATGACATTAGTCTTGCTTGGATGATACTGAATATCTAGCTCATAGTCCTTAAACAGTTCCAGGCATCTTCGTTGTCTCATGTTGAGCTCATTCTGTGTAAATATATACTTCAAGATCTTATGGTCAATGAAGACTTGACATTTGACCCCAAAGAGATAATGCCTCCAAATCTTCAATGCAAAAACAACTGCAGCCAGCTCAAGATCATTTGTAGAGTAATTTACTTCATACGGCTTTAACTGACGAGAGGCATAGACAATCACCTTACCATGTTACATGAGCATACAACCAAGTCCCTGTTTCGAGGCGTCACTATAAATGCAGAAACCTTACTCACCGATAGAAGGCTAAGAATAGGTGCCGAAATAAGACGACGCTTAAGCTCTTGGAACGATGTCTAATAATCCTCGGTCCACACAAATTTGGTGGTTTTCCGCATGAGATTGTACAAGGGAAGGACGATTTTTGGAAAATCCCTCCATAAATCTCTGGTAGTATCCCAGCAATCCCAAAAAACTATGCACTTCGGGAACTGTAGTTGGTTTGGCCCACTCCATAACTGCTTCAATCTTTTGCGAATCAACCTTGACCCCTTCACCTGAAATCAATTGTCCTGAGAATGCTACTTCTTTTAGCGAAAATTCACATTTCTTGAATTTGGCATAGAACTCATTAGTCCGTAGGGTTTCCAAGGTGGTACGAAGATGTGCCTCGTGTTCCTCCTTCGTCTTGGAGTAGATCAGAATATCATCAATAAATACCACCACAAACTTGTCGAGGTATGGCTTAAAGACTTGATTCATCAAGTCCATGAATACTGTAGGTGCATTGGTGAGTTCAAAGGGCATCATTATAAATTCGTAGTAAGTCTGAAAGGCGGTCTTCGAGATGTCTTCTTGCTTTATGCGAAGCTGATGGTATCCAGAACGAAGATCAATCTTGAAATAACAGTTAGCTCCCTAAAGCTGATCGAACAGATCGTCGATACGAGATAGTGGGTATCTGTTCTTGATGGTGATCTTATTCAGTTCACGGTAGTGGATGTACAACTTCATATTGCCATCCTTGTTCTTCACAAACAGAACGGGCGCTCCCTAAGGCGATATATTAGGTATGATATATCCCTTCTTTAATAATTCGTCTAAGTAGACCTTCAATTCCTTCATCTCTGTTGTAGCCATGCGATACGAAGCTTTGGATATCGGAGCCGACCCAGGGATGAGCTCTATTGCAAAATCCAGCTCTCTCGATGGTGGCATGCTAGGAAGATCCTCGGGAAACACATTCGGAAATTCCCGTACTATGGGAATGTCGGCGACGCCCAACTCTCCACTTGGAAGCGTCTCTAAACTACATAGGAACCCTCGACATCCCTTTCTTAACAGCTTGCAGGCAGACAATGCAGACACAATTCGCAACTCGAACTTAGCCCCTTCTGCGGACCCGTTGACCAGCTTTACTCCTTTAGAACACTTTACTGTGATTGTCTTACTTACGCAATCTATTATTGTCTTATGCTTTTCTAACCAGTTCATCCCCAAAATTATGTCAAAGTCATGTAGATCTATGACTATCAAGTCGGAAGGGAATTCTTCACCATCTATAACAATAGGCGCGGGAGATGTAACCGTCTTACAAGACGCCACCGCCCCCGTAGGTAACCCAATATGAATTTCGTCGATCATGGAATTAGAGACTACCCCTTCACCCTCTAGGTATGTTTTAACAATAAATGAGTGTGTAGTGTTAGAATCAAAAAGAGCATAAGCTAATTGCGAGAAAATTTGAATGTTACCAATTACGACGTCTTTATTCTCAAGAGCATCCTATTGATTTATCATGAAGACCTTCTCAGCTGGGTGCTTTCCCACAGACTTGGGTGGCTACACAACAGATTGGTGTGAAGTTATCGGCTTCATCTGAACACTTCCCTGACCGACGAGATTTGGGCATGCAAAGCTCTTGTGCCCTTGGTTACCATAGACGTAGCATATTTTTGTCCCGGATTGGCAGTTCCTAACAAAGTGATCTGGCTTCCTACATCTCCCTTGCTAGTCTTTAACTTATCCCAATTATTGTTTCAACTCATTAATTTATTTTCAAACCATCAAATCTTTGATTCAATCTCAACCCACACCACCCAATTAAGGTCGTCATGTGTCCCGAATATCTATCCAAGTTTCAAATCATAGAGATTCATACAATGCAACCAAGAGACAACCAAAATTATAAAAATAATTCTTTTTCTTATATTAACATGCAAAGGTGATCATACATACACATTCAGTCAACCAAGCATGCAATCAATCATCAACCTCGATCCTAATAATTCTAGTACACCGTTCAAGATAACGACCTTTAATCGTTATACCAAAATAGATATGGGTTGATGTTACCTCTTAGACAAATTAAAACGACTTCGTTTTTTTAGTGAATCAACGCTCTTGAAGTTCCTGATGTTTTTCAAAAAGAAAATCTCGAAGGATGTTCCTTTGGTCAACCAAATAACCCGTAAATTGAAGTTCCTGATGTTTTTTTTTTAAGTTCATGATGTTCCGTTTCATAATTTCCTACAATATAAAATACCATTCATTATTTAGTTGTTGCAAACCAAGTGAAACAACTCTAATAAACTAAACATATGCTAATGGAGTAATAATGATATGGCTAAGTGGTGTGAGAGCCACGACCACCCTGTGTCTCCATGTCCTCTGCCCTTCCCCTTCCCCACATATCATCATCATCATGCCGTGGCGTCGGCTTCAAAAAAAAAAAAAAAAAACACCACGACATCTCTTAGCCCATCATCGTTTCTTTTACAACGTGGATCTGCGGCATTGGATTCGCGGCGATATGCTACATCCTGTCACGATGTCAGGTGGCGACGTTGGGCGGCTTCGGCGGTGGCCAACAACGACAACATTGGGTGGCTTCGGCGATGGCCAACAGCGAATCTGGGCGGCGAGCAGGAAGAGGGACAGAAGAGGCGGCGCGAGCGGGGAAGAGGGGAAAGGTGGCGGGGTCGGGATAGGAGAAAGAGATTATAGGGAATTAGGGTTTACCTTAGGGTTTGACCCAACAATGTTTGTTGTCTCAATTATTACACATATATCTATATATTTATAGGTAGTCATTAGTTAGATTAAATTTGAGAGCTCCCATATTTAGCTTTTCATATTTTTATAAATTGATTATTACATATAATTGTTGACGATCCCATTATTTATTTTCGTCAAGTATATTTAATGATCAATATATTTGTTAGTGATACCTTGATCAATTGCCTTAAATTAAATATATCGATCTTCATCATTTATCTATCAACCTCCCAACTTTATCTTATCGTAATCCATTATTTAATAATTAATCATCTCACATATTTATTTGATTAATATACATTATAAAATTTTTGGTTATTACATTATTATTATATTAGACCATAAATAGTATTATATTCATTGGGCTTGCTAAATATTTGGGGTTTAAATCTTTCCAAATTAAATGATTTAGCACACATAATTTTACAGAAAATTACCTAAAACTACAGTTTGAGAAATTAATCCCAAAAACATACATGCGGGATTTTAATTGCCAAAACATACAATTTCACCATCACCCACTTCCATACTAGGTCTCTTTCTATCGTCATAAATCCTTGCCTCTTATAATCGCTCCCTCGTCGGAAAGCACAGTCAGAAATCTCCGATCTCATCTTCCCACCACCTTCGTCTAGCTCCTCTCTGCCGCCCCACTCCTCCTCCGATCCCCATCATCAATTCCATTGGATATGTGTATGTGATGAGATTTAAACAATGAAGGATGAGATGACGATATGATGAAAGACGATGTACAGGATCAGAGATGATGAGGAGGAGAAGGAGATAAAGGAGGTTGATTTTGAATACGAGTACGATGCGTCACAGTGGATTGATTTCACGATAGAGGAAACCAATTTGACGTCGAGCAGGCCGAGAGTTGGTTCCGATCTATCACGAGAGTTGGTTCGTGTTGGATTGTGATTTCCTGAAATATTTTCTGTTATTGAAATAGGAGATGTGATCTCTGATTTGTGGTTATTTTATCGTCCTTTGTGTGTTGGAATGTGAATATCGATTTATTTGTGAGAATTGTGCTGGGATTGTCGTTCTATTTTGTGAATTGTGAATATCGATTTTCGTATCATTTTAATTATTTTTACTACCGTATTGTTTTGTATCTTAAGACATTTCGTTTCCTTCAAAATAGAATGCCTGAACAAATTCAATGTTTTATTCAGACGCTTTGTTTTTTTTTTTTTAAACAAAGCGTTTGAACAAAACACAAGGAATCGGAACAAGGCGTTAGAACGCTTGAAGGAAAAGCGAAAACATAACGTTTGTATAAAAAAAAAGAACGACGGTGGCAGGATTCTGGTCAAGATTTCGAAGTGGTTAGGTAATGGTAGGGGTTGGAGTGGAGATGAAAATAGGGTTAGAGATTTAAATGAGATAGATGAATTGTATGTTTTTTGAATTTAGATTTTTTTTATATTTTTTGGTATTTTTTTTTCAAATTTTTGTATGTTTAGGTAAAAATCCCTAATTGTTAACTACAATTCCATTTTTCCAGATTTATTCAAAATCCATTATTTAATTACGTATTTTGATGTGTTATTTTATAAAACAAAAGATATTGATATGAATTTTATTTTGAATTAGTGTGATAATATATAAATTAAATCGTATTTAATGTTTCATGATAATTTTTGTTTTTAAAAAAATGGTTGTCTGTGGATCGTTTGTAATCCAACCAACTTAATGACTTATGTGGCCAAATGTTGCAATTATTATGTAACAATGGGAACATCGTGAAATATAAATACAATAGTTAGCGCCATCAATATCAAAATATTTGCAATAAGTCGAAATTTGGAAGAAAAAAAAAACACAAACTTTTTAAGCCAAAAAGCTCTGTATTTAATAGTCATGTTCCAAATCTAATAATACCTGATTTGAAATTTCGAATAGTTATTTTATGAAATTGAATAGTTTGCATTAATATCTATTTAATTACTGTTAAAAGTTTCTGCAGTTCCTGCCTGTTGCGGAGAGAAAACTATAACTGCTAAAGATATTCTTAACCCTTCTTCCTAGCACGCCCATTACCCTGCCGCGGCTGCAGCCTCCAAGCATCATCCACATCCGTCCATGGATGTTCTTCTTGGCGAGTCTGTGTTTTTGGAATTGTGTTTTTTTTTTTTTTTTGGGTCTGCTTCGAAACGGGTTATTATGGCAGCAGGAGGAGGTCCTGAACGTTTTCAACAGCTTCAGGGGCTACTTAACGAGCTGGATGAGTTGTTTGTGATCGTCACCAAAAAGCAGGAGGAGCAAACAACAATAATTCAAAGTTTGGCTGAAAAGATCAATGCTGTTAGGACGGCCGTGTGTGCATTTGCAACGCAAACTGATCCTGTGGGCATTGTGATGGTGCCGAGTGGTGGTACCCCAATTGCACCCATGAATTTTTTAGTTGAATTTGGAAGACACTTGTGGTTCTGAGTTAAGGAATGAGAGATCCCTAGAAATATGTTTTGCAATACGAATGTGCTTATAATTCGCTGGTTAATTGCATCTGATGTTCTCTGTATACTTGTGTGAAGGAAATGCATATCCTGCCTTATGCCCACATAGCGTGATATTCGTTTTTTTATTAGTCAATTTGAAAACTTATTTTCAATGAATCTTATTAACTTCTATTTTGTTTCAGTTAATGGATCAGTGATCAACAGGCCACCTGCACAATCAGGAAATATTCCCATGGCAACTGTTAAAGTGGTGAGACTTTTTTTACCCTATGCGTTTGATCTTCTAGGCTTGTTCTATACTCTGTTGTGTCACAACAAAAGAAGCTGCAATACTACCTTTGCCCTTGCTGTTTTATTGATTATATTTGTTTCAGGAACCAAGTGTTGTGACGTCCATGGTGTCTACACCTCCTATTTCTCAGATGGCTTCTGTTCCTCGTCCTTCTTCTCATGCTATCCCAAGTTTGCAGTCACCTTCACCTCCTCCCATTTCTCAGGAGACGACCACTAGTAGTGAAATGTTAGAAGTAAAGCCTATAGTTAGCATGTCACAGTCACTGAGACCTGTTGGTACAATATTGAATAATCTCTCTCAGGCCAGACTCATGAACCCTGCGGCCCTTTCTGGTGGTTCTTCTCTTGTACAGTCGATGACTGGGAATTCCATTGGTATTCACATGTCGAACATGATATCCAGTGGAATGGGATCTTCTGTTCAACCATCACAGCCTGTATTGTCTTCGGGGCAATCTAGCATCAATTCAATAGTTGTAGCAGGAACAATGGGAGGAACATCACAGCCTATACAAAGTCCTCCTCTCAACTCATTTGCTGGATCTCCTCCTAATACATCTAGCAATTCAAACATGAGTGCTTCGCAGCCTGTAAACAATATTCAAGGAGGTGTTAGCATGGGTCAGTCAGGATCTGCCATGAGTCCAGGCAACACTCCACAACTGTCACAAAGTGGAGGTGGCATGAATCCCAACATGATGGCCAACCTTACTGTGGCGGGTAGATCTTCTGGTACTGGAACCATGATGCCTACGCCAGGATTGTCTCAACAGGTGCAGTCAGAAATGCAGTCTGCTGCAGGGAGTAATCCTTCAGCTAATATGTCCATGTCTCAACAAAATTCTTCTTCTCTATCGTCTGCACAATCTAAATATGTCAAAGTGTGGGAGGTAAGTATTTGGTCTTTCTCTACTTAAAAGATTGTTTGTCTTCTGTGAAGTTAGATGTGGGTTTGCCATCAAGTATTCTCTCCTTTTTTTTCTTTGTAAAGGCCCTCGTGACTCATGAGAAGCTTTTGAAAATTTCTATTCAGGCTTACCAGTTTATAGAGTTAAGAGGTGCGTCTGAAAACTTTTAGAAATAATGCCAAAATGATTACCTCTCATCTTTCTGCTTGTAGCTCAAATGTGGTTGTATCTTGGAGTTTGAAACTCAAATTGTAATTCTGGAAGAAAACTAAAAGAGGACTGGAAGAAGCAACTTCATTCGGCAATTTCAGAATATTTCCTTGCCAGAATGTTCTGCATACTTTGAACAATTTTTGAAGCGTGATAGATATGTTGCTCAGTATTATCCCCTTGCGATTGGTAAATTACCTCATACATTTTGTTTCTGGTTTCAGGGAGACTTATCTGGACAGAGACAAAGGCACCCTGTCTTCATAACAAGATTGGAAGTATGTTTGAAGAACAATAGTAATTATAGATTGGACATGCTGTAGTTCTATTATATTTTATTTACTTCGTTTAGCTAGATACTTCCTTTTTCTTTGATGTCTTGGCCACATGCTGTTGTGCATCTTGATGATCTTTTTCTGTTCTTTTTTTTTTTTTTTTTATCACAGGGATATAGAAATGCATCGGCATCAGAGACGTAAGTTCATGGATTTTGGCCATTCAAAATTGCTTTTGAATTACATCCTTCGATCGAATTTTCCTGAAGTTTCTTGCAAGCTATGTGTTTTCTGCTTCTATCGCCTTTAGATGCTAGGGTTCACTTCATGCATTAGACCTTTGCTGTTGATCGAATTGAGATCTTGAGATGGCAATCTAAGGTCATTTGTGTAGTGTATCAAACACATGTTAAATGCTTGTTGCTCATATATCTCTATTGCATCCCTATCAACATTTGTATGAAATACTCACATGATTTGCTTGATGGTCGTGGATGATAATTCTATCTGGTTTTCTACTATGTAATGGGTGAAATGCTACTATTTTCTATCTTTAATTTTATTTTTTTGCTTTCAGACTTGCGGCAAACTGGCCAACAACGATGCAAATAGTTCGCCTCATATCGCAGGATCACATGAACAACAAGTACACTTCTAGCATCACAGATTCCTTATCCTACAGAGTGACAGGGCAGCCATGGTCGCTGTTTATCTAATTCTGTGTGTTCCTTTTAACCTTCAGGCAATATGTTGGGAAAGCGGATTTCCTAGTTTTCAGGGCAATGCAGACACATGGGTTTCTTACTCAGCTGCAGGAAAAGAAGCTTGTAAGTTACTTGACACTTCACTTATTTGATGCTGTGGTAATGAAAGCTATCTGTACTTGGTTTACTTTTTGCTGCCTAGTTGTGGTTTTGGCATTAGGACACTCCCGTAGAAAAGGCTTGTGAGTTGTGTAGTTTATTAAGAGCTTGCTTAGAAGCATTTCCCTGGAAGCCTAAAGTTGGCTATATTTAGGAAAACTCAGAGTCGTTTCGCTTTTTCTTCTATAGGTCTATTTGCTCATGGTGAGATGCAAAAATGTAGGAGTTTCCTATGTAAAGATTAATCTTGTGGTAGAGCGAGCTTGTCACAGATTGTTTGTGCAAGGAAGCCAAAAAACTATTCATGTGCATGGACTTGTTGAGAGGTATTGTCTGTTAGGTTTATATGGTAATCTTGAGCTATTGTCAGTGTGGTGTGCCTATTTGGGCTTTTCATTATCTTGTGATGCAGGACATTATATAATTAATGCATGACTGTGGTAAGAAGATACAGTACTAGACTGAAATTGTTTTTGGACATTGTCTTCTTCTTTTTTCAGAATTTGTCTTTTTTAGCAATGAATCAAGATTTCGTGGACCTGTTTATTTTCTTAGTGTTGGCTAATACTTTTGAGAGACACATTGGGTGTTGTAAATATTCTGCTAGAAGCTTGAGTTACTGTGAATAAGTTCAATATTTGTAGGTTGGAAAGACTCGTTGTGTTTTGACCATTCCATTTTGCATGAGCGTTAATCATCCGAGTTGATATCAACTTATCTGCATTGCGGTGAAATAAGTTACCGGGCATCATTTAATCAGAACTTCGAATTTCAACAGAGAACATATGAAATGAGAACCAACATACCAATAACATGGATATTGCTTTACAGAGCGACCATGTAGTAGACGAACCCCTCCTTTTTTTATTAGTATCTATATCTTTTCATCTAACTTTGCACCTTTTGTGGAATGTTATGTCAAGTTGCAAATATGATCTGTTTTATCTTTCTCTTTGATCGAGATTTCTGAAGTCGTGCTCCTATGTTTATAGTGTGCAGTCATCCAATTGCCATCTCAGACTCTCTTGCTGTCTGTTTCTGACAAGGCCTGCCGTTTGATCGGAATGCTTTTCCCTGGGGTAAGATCCTGTTCAAAGAAAATAAACAAGTCAAAATTTGATCTAGGAAGATGGACTTTTTGTCGCACCCTTTGACATGTATTAATTTTGTATGTCATGTAACCAGGATATGGTTGTGTTCAAGCCTCAAATCTCCAGTCAGCAGCAACAGCAAATGAACCAACAACAAATGCAGCAACAACAAAATCAGCAGCAACAGCCTTTTTCACAGTTTCAACAACAGCAGCAGCAGCAACAACACCAGCAACTCGCCGCTCAGCTGCAGCAGCAACAGCTTCAGCAACTACAACACCAGCAGCAGCTGCTTCCACAGCTGCAACAGCAACCACAAATGCAGCAAATGCAGCAGTCATCGATACAACAACTGCAACAGCAACAGACTATGCAACAACTACAGCAAGCGTCGATGCAGCAAATGCAACAACAACAACAGCAGCAGCAGCAACAAGCGTCGATGCAGCAAATGCAACAACAACAACAGCAACAGCAACAACCTTCCATGCAGCAACTGCAACAGCAACCACAGCAGCTGCAGCAATTGCAACAGCAACCTCAGCATCTACAGCAGCTGCAACAACAGCAGCAGTCCTCCATGCAGCAATTGCAACAGCAACAGTTGCAACAACTACAACAGCAACCACAGCAACTGCAAGAGCGATCACAACAGTTACAACAACAGCAGCTCCCACAGGTCCAGCAGTTGCAGCAGCAACCCCAACCATCACAAGTGGTCGGATCAGGAATGGGTCAAGCTTATGTTCAAGGTGCTGTTCGATCACAATCGGTTTCTCAAGGACAGGTTTCCTCTCAAGGGCAATCAAACATGCCCGGAGGAGGTTTTTTAAACTAGATTGCCTTAAAGTTTGTGTCAAAACATGGAAGTAACTTGCACTCTTTTGGAATGCTTTTTGTGAATGCTTAATTCTGATGCAAAAGCCATGTTGGTGCAACCATGTGTTGATGAAATCGATCTATGTCAAGTGGTATTGGATTGGGAATGAGCAAATGATGCTGTAAATAAGTTGGTTAGCTCCTGTCTGAGATTTGTATTGGCTCGAATTTGGGTGGGACTAGCATACTTGCGCCTCGCATCAATCGCCGTGATCCTAATGTACTTATGTCTTGATAAGCAATTCCTACAGAAACAAATTGCCCCAAAGGATAGACTACAGTAGCAAGGAAGTTTAACATACGTCTGCGGTCTGCTTTCAAACATTCTTCTTGAGACTCTTTTGAGTATTCACGCGAATCATAACTTTAGAGAGATATCATCACAACACGTGGATATCATGCACGTACGTCTAAAGTCACTAACAACGGTAAACTTTCAAGACAAATCGCAGAGACGTAACACAAGTGAGCCAAGGAGTTTAGTTTT
>LIEC01007132.1:0-72407 GCA_001925005.1 Drosera capensis
GGGGGGGGGGGATGTTGTTTAACGGCGATTAGGAATCCAACAGCAAGGGTGCATTTGAGTTTTATGGAATAGTAATAAAAAAGATCATTGCATTTTTTATTATTTAAATCGTTTAAAATTGAGCATATGTAATTTGTTCTTTTCGATATTTCTCATCCTAAAAAATGAAAGAGAGCAATTTGAGACCCTCATTTTGACCAACCGGCTGTGAAATCTTTTTATATCTTGGATTTTTTATCCAATGATTCATATTTATTTGATAATATATAATTTATTTTTATTTTTTAAAAAAATTGATATTTTTTTAAAGGATTTAAAAGAAATTTTTTTAAATTTTTTAAAATATAAAAAAATAAGAAAAAATCAAATCAAATAACAGTGTGTGTTGTTGGTTCATAAAGACAGACGATCCGGTTCTGTTTTTGGACGTGGTGTTGTGTCGCGGGGGAAAGTGAGTGGGCTTTCCAACAGCAGGAAATGAAATCTTCGTGGATTTTCGCAACTGACGAAGCAGCGCACAAAAGCGACAACAGCATTCACTGCGCATGCTTTTGCCCGCGCGGGATCTCCTGTCTTTTTACCCCCCGTTTCCTCTCTTTGTTTTCCCTTTTTATTTCAAGGTTATATACAATTAAGATATTATATATTAATGAGTTTTTCAATATAAATTAAAAATTTTGTCAGATATGGTTCCTCAACACAAATTAATTTTATGGATTTTGAGTATAGAAGTAGAACTTTAATTCAAGTAGAGTTCGAGTTGAAATGATCTAAGAATTCGAGCTTGAGTTATGATTGAGTAATTTCTTATACCAGAATCGAACCTTTATCTAATCGATCCAAAAGTTCTAATGAATAGTTTGGCTCATGTCCAACCTTCTTTTTTTTTAATCTAAAAGGTATGTACTTATTTTGTTCTTCTTAGATTAATATTTTTCTGAAAAAATTATCAATGTTATAATAAAGTAAAAAATAAATAGTGCTGAAGAAATATAAATTGATCAATCTAATGATCCATTTTATGATCCCTATAATTGATTATGTGTTCTAATCTCATCCGAAGTATAAATTTTTATTAACTCTATACGCCCTGATGAAAAAAAGAAAGATAGTGATAAGAACCTTGTAGTTCCTTAAGTTGAATATTTCAGGGTTTGATGGTTATCATTTTAGATTTAGTTAGTTATTTTTTCAATTCTAAATAAATTACAATATTTTGACTTCGTAATTTTTGAAAGGACATTTGTCTGTTTTGTTATATGAGAAAATATTGTATTTCAATAATTTATCGTGAAATGTCAATGATTGTTTTAATTGTATACTTTAATCTTATACTAAAAATTACTTCACGTCAGTTCATTTGATAGATAAATAAAACTCGTACAAATAATAATAATAATAATAATAATAATAATAATAGGTAGCACTTAGTTTCCCACTTCGTGCACGTCTTGTGTTGTCAGTGGCTTAGGTAGATCTATAAAATGGGATGAAATGATTGTAATAGAAAGCAGGCAATATTTCAACATTATTTCATATCAAATATATTTAATTTCGGAATTTTAAAGTGATGAGTTATCGAAAAGATAGATAAATCTTGTTGATATAAATAATCTTATTAAACCCTTAATTTAAGTTTCACCTTTGATATATTACTTACACCCCATTTAAAAGAAAGCAATGAGGACGTTGCGACTTCAAGAACTACACGTAGCCTCAGGATCTTAACCTCACTCGTACACACCCTGAAAAATTTCTTAAGAAATCACCCATCTTAGTACTACGCCACGTCAAACGCATGGGGCCTTATCATAAACTGGTTTTGAGGTCCTACAAACTAACACTAATCTTTTCAGTGTGTCATACACATCACGAACAGCTATCCAGGCTGATAATTGACCCCATATACTTATACTAGTTTTTTCATTGTGTTTGATTAACTGCTGAGTTCTAAAATGATGGGTTATCATAAAGAAATATACACTTTATTGATATAGATGATCTAATTAAACCTTTCAAACCAAACCTTTGGGATATTACATTGCTCTATCGATGTGGATTAATTATTCTCACCCATTTCGTCGCTCAAATGTTTTTTCTTGACTTTAAACACGGACATATATTTGAGTGGCGTAGGATATTGAGCCATGACGTCTATTGGGATATGATATCACATTAAATTTATAATTTCAAACTTAAAATCCATTGATAATAAATGAATAACTCATTATCTATATATGTATTTGTAATTCTTCGACGTATCCAATTTGAACAAACTATTTTCAACACTATATATCAATATTACGTTATATTTTTTCAAACAATTTCCTTTTTTATGCAATTGCCACCGATATGCGTGACAGCAATAGCTGCATGTACCTGGCTTGCTGTATCAAAATTTAGTCTGGATTTTCAGTTTCTCAGTGTTTGTGACAAAATGTATACTAATAATTAATAGTTGTGGGTAATGATCTTGTTTTTTTTTTTCGAGTCCTATCCAAATTATGTTCATTTTGGTGGAGAGTCCACAAAAATTCGTATTCTATTTTTCTCAAGGAAAAGATGCATGCGTGATGATGTCCCTCTTTTTAGCACTACAATCCTAAGTGTGCGTTTGTTGGGCGTGAGGATGATGATGTGCTGCACTCGGAGTGCGGAGATGCTACCATGTTGCTACTTGTAACGATAACATTATTTGGACAATGGAACTCAGAGCCCGAGGATCCAAATCGGTGGAACAGTGATAATATAATGTCTCTTTGTGTTATGTGCAGTACTCAGTGACTGAGTCAGGATATGTTTTAAATATGTATGAGTATGGTGAGGAAGCTATTGGAGAATAAATGACTAAATATTAAAACTAAAAAGGAATAACAAAAAATAATATTATTCATCACAAAAAAAAATCACAATTGATAACGATAAGTCTTCATGTGTCAAATTTATAATCTCAGAATTAAAAAGAGAGTGATTTATTATTAAATTAACTCCACTTGATAATAAATTTCATATGATATACAGTAAGGATATCATGTTGTTGCTTATTATTCTTATTGTTGTTTACAAGAATTAAGGATTCTAAAACAGAACCTGAAATCAGATCTTAAAATAAATTTTACTAAATTCACATACTCACATCAATGTCATGACAGTAGCTGTTTGACACCCAAAATTTTCTTGTATTGTCGTTGAGGAAGACACTACTGCCGCACGCCTTAAATGTATAATTGATAAAGAGTAGTATATGATACATGGGCATAGCATAATGACATTGAATCATGTTACTTCGATATATATATTATCACACCTCAACAGGCGGGGCGGTAGGTGGACGAACGATGACAATGGATTGCAACTCAGTGAACATGGATTAAGGCAAATCCATTGGTAAAGATGCCCGTGTACTCATAGGAGGAAGTGAAATGAAGGGTGCACGCGGAGTAATCAGAAAACGACTTTTTCATAGACTAAATGAATGTCCAACTCGATGTGCTTGGTGTGTTGATGTTGAACCTGATTAAAGGACAAGTAGACTACGCTGGTATTGTCGTGCTATTCTAAAAGAGTGAGTGAGAGGACAATGCAGCTCGAGAAATAGGTTTCTTATCTCAGTAACAATATTAGCCATTGCATTTTAGCTAAAGAGTGCCGGTTGCTGCTTAGATGACCATGAAATAAGGTTGGAGCACACATAAACAAAGTAGGCTATTTTATCATGGTGAGCTCGTTAGCGAAAATTGATTTAAAAGATTCTTTGGATTTACGGGCTATTCGGTTGACCAAAAAGAAATCCTTCGAAATTTTCTTTTAAAAACAAAGTAGCAAGACACGGTGCAACAAATAGCGGGACAACCGCCCCCTGCGAATAGGAGTTTAAGTACAGTTAAACTAGTGGCACGAGAGACGTCGACAGAGTAGAATTATAGACTACAATGCCAAGATCAAGAAACACTGATCCGATGACTTAGTGACCACGAGGAGTCGTCCAGGATTTCAATGTGCTCTTATTTGCCTGTAAAAGGTTTCACTGGCATGGTTAGGCTGAGAGAGAAAGAGGCCGCTAAGATCACTCATGGTGAACTCCTTAACCAGAGAACAGACATGCGCTATGGTATAGGAGTGGAAGACACTGCTAGAATGATATCATCCACATACCTATCCACGAAGCTCTGCCTCCACAATAATATCCCTAATCAATCTAATTCTAGTTTTCAATCTTGTTAACCTTCACCACAACCATAGCCTCTTACAAACCTTCATTGCTCCGCCCTTCATCGACATGTACAATGCTCCAAAACCAATTCAACATTTGAAGTCCTGTCTTTTCTTCACACTAAGGACGACATATATGACATCTCCCAATTTCAACCCAATGTCAATATCGTTACCTTCACTACTAGGCCCTATCATGCATAAGGTTCTTTTACTTAGGAAACGTGATTGAATATCCTGAATCAACAATTCAATCAGATATTGTTAATTTTTATCGTCGTAGAATTCTATCGAAAGTTTAAGATAAGAATGACAATAATGGTTATACTGATAATAAGTCGAGTTGAGCATCACGCGTATACTCTCCCAATATATGACAAGTGGCTTAATGGATTATGTGTCCACTATCTGCTCATTATGTTGCTACCTATCAGCCCAACAAGCACGCAACACAAGTGCATCATTTCACCACTTATTTCATTCCCATCTTGCCAGTATAATATTTGATGAGACGTGTCATGTGATACTGTATAATATGGGATGCTAAACAGTTTGATGTTTTACTATTGTACAGCACTATATTTGGAAATGCTTGCTTTTCAGTCAGATAGGTTACATAGTTTGAATGGGAAAGTTTATGATGACATCATCTTTCCCGCCATGTTTTCCCTCGTCGCTTCACCCACCAACATTTTTTCATTTTTTTATTTTTATTTTTATCATACCAACATTACATACTTGGTTGATATGGGCAGTGGTAGTTTTCCCTTTACTAATTGTTTATCCCAAACGGCTTGAAACTTCGAGCACAAGTACGAATTAGCGTGATCGTTCATCAGATCAACCGGTAGTGTTTTAACCAATTATAGTTGGAGCAAGGCCAAACACAATATTAGTAAAAGGTGTCGGTCTAACAAAATTGAATCGGGCATCTATTGCCCCACTTTTACACTTTGTCTTTCATATCCTGTAACCGGATAATGTGGTCTAGAGACCAAGTTTCCCAAAAGCACACTTATACCACCTTGTTTTGTAGAAGGATCCTCTGTCGTTGGTTGTGAACAGCATGGGGAATCCAACGGTTGAAAAATATACAAAAGGTGTAAAATTTTGGAAAGGGAAAAATAATGAAGAGATTTGGATGGTTAGATTTGAGGGACTAACATCTGTACAATCGCAACAGCAGGGACCCATGTCCCCTTGTTTAACCAACTTCATCTAAATTCAAATTGATGATAAAAAAAAAAAAAAAATAGTGCATGAAAGCAGCTAGTCCTGCAAATAGGAAAACTCAGGATGCACACAAATAGGAAGTTAAAAAATGATCAAGGAGAGGAGTAGCCAGATCATATTTCCAGCGATGATAGTGTATGAAAGCAGCTAGTCCTGCAAGGGAATATTGCGTTCAATCGAAGGGCAAAGTTACAAGGCAGATGGAGAGCTGCTGCGTTCGACGACGCGCTGACAGCCAACTCTTGAAGTATGTATGGGATTCTTCCTCTGCATTTGAGAGAGCACTCGGAGGAGTGACTGCTATCTGAAATGAAAATGTAGGTACGACATCAATGTTTTTGAGCGGGCTGAATGTGGTGATGACAAAAGGTAACGGAGCATGCCATACTCACATATCCATCCTTGAGCACCTCGGAATCTACCTTGCCCTCACCAGCTTGGGGTCCTATTGCCTACAAGTTAGGGACATGCGTATTACGTATAAGAGAAAAAACAAATTATCAACCACACGTGATATTTATCTCGGATAATGCCTTGTTTCAGACAAGGAAGAAACATGAATGGAGAGCGATCATACTTTTTGTACTTCTTCGTTTGTTCTATAAGCACTGCCAAATCGAAACTAATAGAAACTAATAAACGTAATGAATGGCCTCCACCCGCCCTTCGTTCAAGACTTCAAGTGAGAAATTATTGTTAAGTCTCTAAAGGAAAGTGAAATTGAAATAATGCTGAAAGAGCAGCCAAAGGCAAAAAATGAAAAGACGGAACAAAGAAAACAAATGCGGCATCGTGGCAACACAGAATCTTAGAAATGGGCAAATAACAGCAGTATATTTCACAAGGACGGAGGTGATGCTATGACTAACAGCTGACTTCTCCCTGGCAAATCAGCAAGTTCGTCACAGGTAATTCAGAGCTTGATGCAAATGGATTGAAGTTGCACAAAAAAAGAAAAAAAGAAAAAAAAGAGACAACTTTTAAGACACTTCAAATTGGCAGTTCTTATGCGGAATCAAAAGTTGAAAGATGCAGTAACTTTTAAAAATCAAGGCAATCAACTAAGAACTCCAACACGCGTAATCCAACCCACAATGAAAACACACAACCAAGAAAGGCGGTTTTCAGTTTCTATAAAACCTTTCCCATAAACTTGGTATTTGAGATCCTCGACGACAACAACGAAGTGAAGACTACCTAGGTACTCACGTCATGGACAAGATCTGAGGAGGATGAGACATACCTAGTCGGTTCACTCTGTTGAGTAATACAAAGACTATTATGGACAATAGAGACTCTATTCGTCGAATGGCATTTGAGATTATATTCACCATTAATCATTGTTTTTGTTTCTGTCTTTCATTATTAATCTTCTATCTTTCTCTCTTTTCTCCCTAACTTTTCTATTTTGAGCAGCAGAACAAACAACCTATTAGAAACCAGTAGTCCCCATAAGTTAATGAAAGGAAGTTATTTCCAACAAACTTTCAAGCTTAAACTACAATCAAATGTCTTCATCAAAAGCTGATCAACTTGTTTCACCGCATAAGTGATAATTTCAGAAGCAGATCTTCAATTTTGACTGTCTTTACTATGAGGTCGTGCAGAAAGCCAGCAACTCTCG
The DNA here is from genome assembly GCA_001925005.1 of Drosera capensis. Taxonomy (NCBI): domain Eukaryota; kingdom Viridiplantae; phylum Streptophyta; class Magnoliopsida; order Caryophyllales; family Droseraceae; genus Drosera; species Drosera capensis. Next base: position 7,070 of record LIEC01007132.1, read on the forward strand.
AAACACATAATGTAGCATCTTTCAACTCAATTCACTTCGCACTTTGAGAACAAAAAGGTTAATGAATAAACATTAATCTTCTTTCTCTCTTTACTCCCTAGCTTATTTTGAGAAGCAGAATAAACAGCCTCTCAGAAACCAATATTAGGTTAATGAAGGAAGTTATTCCCTACAAATTTTCAAGCTGAAACTACATCCAAATGTCTACAGCAATAGCTGATCAACTTGTTTCACCGCAGAAGCAATAATTTCAGAAGACGATCTTCAACTTTGACTGTCTTTACTGTGAGGTCGTGCAGAAACTCACAAAACACATAATGCAGCCTCTTCAACTCAATTCACTTTGCACTTTGAGAACAAAGAGGTGGCTTTACTTCCTCCAAGATCGACTACAAGTTGCAGAAAAAAGTTGAACGCACTTCTACACTGAACGAGCTTGGTTCATCTTACCATCTCAATTGTCTATCTTGCAATCACTCGCGAGGAGCCAAGCATCCACCAAATGCAAATACTATCATAAACTATCCACATCATCAATCTGCTCCATGGACCGTTTGGACGAGTTATAATCTTGTAAGACATGGTATGTATCATATCAAACAAAATTACCAAATGAATAAATAAATAAATACTCCCTCCATCCCAAAAAGATTGCACTATTTTGACCAGACACGCATGACAATAGAAAGTTGCGAGGTGATCAAACTTTTTTTGAGAAAATATCGTAAAACATTAATTATAATAAATGTTACGTACTACAATCGTGAACCAATAGAAAATTTAAACCATATTGTTTAGATGAATAATGAAGCTCTTCAAGTTGCGTGCTGAATAATATCCGAAGAAAAAAAATGTTGCAATAATTATGAACGAAGATAGTAATAAAGTAAGAAGGGATTGCAAGGAGAAGTCTCTCGATACTAACGTGAACGTTGTGTAAGATGATCACGAAGAAGCCTTGCTCCTAACAATGATAGTCATGTGGAATCTTAAATCGTAGATTCTGGAGCATCGTTTTATTCAACCTCACCACAAAAGTGGATGCAAAATTACAAGTCTGGAAGTTTCGAGAAGGTTCATCTTGCTAAATGTGAAGAAACATAGTGGGATAACATTCTTGCCGAAGGATGTGAGGCATGTGTCTGAGTTAAGAGGAACTTAGTATCTACACATAAGATATACCAACTCCTTTATCATAAAATACAATAAAATAAAAATAAAATAATATTTTTTTTGTCTTAAATAAATTGTATTGGCATGTATATTTCTTTTTTATTTTTAATGATCTTAGAAAATCACAAACTGATTCAGAATTAAAGTTTACAACTTAAGTTATCATTAGTATCTCACAACAATTTTATGAAAAACGACAACCATTTGATAGTATTAAATTAAACCTTCGTTAAAGAGAAAAAACGAAACTTATCATAACACATATTGAATATTAGAAAACATAAAAAGGACATAGAAAGTATATATCTATTAACAAATGAACGATTGAGATTAAAATAACACAAATCAAAAGTTGAGATTAGATTGCTATCTTTGAATCTTCATTATTTATTTTTTATTTTTAATCTTAATTATTCGTTTGTTATTGTCAGTCATGACACACCTTTTGTTTCCTCAAATAAAAAATATTACATATAAATTGAAGGGAAAAAAAACAAATTTTTTTTATTAGTTTTTATTTTGTTATAAATAATGTGTTAGATGTTTTAAAAAAATTGCCCCAAGGCGAATAGGCGTATATGAGTCCTATAACTTCGATCAGTAGATGGCTCGTACCCCTTCGCCGGCCCATTCACCGATGTCGACATCCACCACAACCACCACCACCAGCACTACCGCCGCCACCACGGCAGCACTTCAAGGCACCACGACCACCACCGGCAGCAGCAACTTCAGCATTAACAGCGCCGCCACCAACAACGTGGCTCTGTCCGTTGATGATTTCAACTTCCCTTCTCACCTCATCTCTATTCAGGATCGCAAGGACGAAGCCCTCACTGGTTTGATTGATTCCTCCATCGATTATTAAAGATTGTTTCTAGAATTTATGATTTCTCCATCGATTATACAGATTGGTTCGGTGATAAGCAATCCTTCCCCGAATTTATGGTCGAGGGGTTGGCACTTGTCCGTGTTATTCTAGGGTTAAGATTGTGTACATCAGTCGTAGGACCTGTTCTTGACGGGATTGTATGGATTGTAAACTGTTAAGAGGTATGGTTGCGTTCTTGTAAATTTTAAACTTGATTTATAGCATATCTTTATGATTAAAAAGTAACTAAGCAGATTTATACAAGTTTTAACTAAGCAGTTAAATGGATTCCATGCGTCTTTATCTATTGTTTGAAGCACGTAGGAGGTCTAGAACGTTGGAAACTAGTTTGGTTTTGATAGTGTTATGACAATTGCGGGTACCATATCGCTTGTTTGGCGGTTCCTTTGATTGTTCCTTGGAGATATCTGTCAACTTTGCCTGGGACAATGTCAAGTACAGTCTTCATTTCTCCTGTGTTGCAGTGCTGAAAACTGAATTGATGACTGCACTCAACGAACAAGTGAAATCCTTGGATGATGATAGCTGGATGTTTGAGAATCCTCGGTCTCGAATGAATCTCATATCAAGACCAGGTTAGCCTTCCAATGCAAAGCTATGCCCTTGGCTTGTGTTTACGTCGATGTACTGTAGCTTTGTCATCGGCCTATGAATTGCGACTTCTTAGATGCCAGTACAGCATAGTCAACATTTTTTCCTGAGAATATACATGGCAAGTTCTAATATCCAATTATGCATCAACAATGGCTCATGTTCTGCTTTTCCTTTCTCCTGCTCCGAGCAAGCATTCGTTTAGTTCACTGTTTCTCGAGATGGACTGATGACCATTTGGTTTCTGTTGTTAATTAACTTATTCCAGGTGGATCTTTACCCTCAACGAACTGCCAACTTCGCAAGCAATGGAACTCTTCTTGGCCAAAATGAATTGCAAAGTTCCACAGTTGAGCATGAGGTGTTGTTTCCCCCACAAATATGGCCTGATGAGCCCCAATTGCAGCACTGTATTAGTCTTAACGCTTAACTGCTGTTTCGCTTGCCTGTAATGGATTAGAATGTTTCAGTTAGTTCTCTTGACGATTTCTTGTCAATTTGAATTGCTATGGTTCAGCTCATGGTGAAATTCACTACTCACTGTCTTGAGTGCAGAGAGAGGATTCAGCCCTTGTGGCAAGGTTTCTGGATCTTGGTGTCAGAAGGACAGACACTAAGTCAGAGTACCGTTGCCAAAATCATCTGTTGAATTTATGTGCACTCGTCTCTGGGGTGTACATTTTCCAGGGCAGTGACATTGATGTCTATTTTCTTCATTGTTTGTGCGTGTTGAATGCTTCTTCTTGGATTAGACAGATTGAATTCTGTTCACTAATCACAATGCATTCATCTACTTGGACCTGAGTATCTGATACAATCCTCTACATGTTGAAATGATTGGATCGCAGCTGCTGAACCATATGTCAGCTTAGAAGTTAAAATATGAACAAAAATATGAATTCAGTGTGCTTCATCTAGAGGTAAGGTTTCGCTAAGAGGAAATGGCTCTTAATTCAATCATTTCCTGTTGTGCCTGAGACTCTGAACTCGTTCCCTTTTTTTTCTTATCTCATGAGTTTGTTCTATCCTCTATGAACTGTTTAAGATAAGCTTGCCCACATTCAGTAAAGCCGTATACTGGCAGAAACTATAGGAATGCGACCTGTTCTTTCGAAATTGTTGACTTGTTCTCTGTAGCTTTTTCTTTTTGGCCAAATTTTATCAGCTTGTACCTCATTCTTGGCAAATCGCTAACTCCATTGTGGGTAGTAGGTCTATCTTTCATTACATCTTTGAAGACAACACTTCAGTACCCCTATTGGTGCAACAGTTAAATCTCTTGAAAGTTCTGGAAACTTCGTGGGGATGAGGAAGAGTTAGTACTGTGCTTGGCCGAGCTGATGGTCGATCAATTCAATCTAGGCTGGATCACACCAGAAACAATAGATGCATTAGAGAGGAGCTCGAGGAGGTTTTCTTAGATGTCCCCTCGGATGATTGAGTCAGCAAGGATCAAGAAGAGGTAATGGCGTACGGAAGAATATGTAATTTTAGGGTCAGAGATTAGAACTTGGATTTTGATATATGGCATTGTAACCAACGAATAATTCGCGTGTTTTACGAAAAAACCATGTGTTCTTCGTTTAACGAATTGAAACCGTGGTTTTCATTTAATTCGCGTATAATTCAGATTTTTTATATAATTTGCATATAATTCGGGTTTTTCGTAAAATACAGGAAAACTTTGAACTTTTTTAAATATAACCATAATATCTTAAAACCTTCACACACAAATTAGGGTTCTCAAAAACATTGATCGTATCGTTCTCATGTCGAAATTGTCCTTATGTGTTTTTCTGGATTTTTTTTCTGTTCTTTTCGAATGTTTGCTCAATTAATCCTATTTCCAAATTTTGTTATCATGATGTATGGCATGAGTTATTTATAGCCAGTTATATGGTTTGCCCCCAAAACAAATATTGTAATTATTTATCAATTTGTCATGTAACCCTAGTTTCATTGGGCCTTGAGCTTTTGTGTGATAAATGGTTTGATTTGTGACCCAATATCTTTAATTGAGCCTTATTTCTTGGCCTATCAATTGCCCCCTGAGTTACTTGGCTGACAGGTAAGTCTGCTTAGGAACTCGAACCTTGATATTTTTTTAATTGAGAGACAACTCCCCTTTTCGAGTAGGTTTCATGTCTTATGAAATTTTTTGAGAGTCTTTGATTTGTTGAACTCTTCCTCCTTCCAAGTTGGGGGACTCTCCTCCTTTGTTTGGCAGTCTTGCCTTGTGAATTTCGAGTTGGGGGACTCTCCCTTCTTTGCCAGTTAGGCAATTAGAAAAACAAGATTCGTCTTTATTCATAAGGATTCATTAAATCCTCCTAAGTGTCTTTCCAACTTTGCACCCCTCTCTATTCCGAATGATGTGTCACTTTTTGATTGACGACAGAATCCCAAAAGGATTTATCATCATTATGGTGTCTTTTCATTGTCCCCTTTTACTCTTTATAAATAAGGTTTATCCCTCATTTTTCACCACTACCTACACATATCTTCTTTGCCTTTCTCATCATCCCTCGAGCCATTGAATTTTCTCTGTTTTCTCTTTCTTTTGCTTAGGAAGTTTTCGAAATAAGAGATGATTTCAATTGATTCTCTGCTTAGGTTTGACTTCGATGAGAACTCCGTCCACCAAAGAGAAAACCCTAACCCTATCGATGATGAGGCCTCGAGCTCGGACTCCTCGGATTGATCTTACGATGTTATGAGGATCCTCTCTCTATGTTTATTTTCAATATTTACACTCTGTAATATATTCTCTTATAATATAATTAGCTAATTAGTTTCTTTAGTTTTAGATATATTTACATTTAACCCCTTAAACTATTGATGTTTTGCACATAATATACTATCAATTTAAGCACTTAACCCCGTCATCTATTATGCCGTTTTCCTGCGTCAACGGAAATGAACCAAAGAATTGAATATCCTCAACGACATCCTGACAAACTTATTTACTTTTTCAACCTTTCATACCTTATCTTCTTCACTTTTACTCATCACCGAAATCACTCTCACTTTTACTCTCATCCCATCTCATATCATCTCACTCATCAACCTTCCTAGATCTCATCAGTTGGAAATCTTGCGCGAAATCGAACCTGGATCCTAGATGGCAAACAGAATTTTGGGAGAATTTTCAAGATGAATTGATTTGAGGGGAAGAACATGAAAGAGAGCAAGCGCAGGGGATGAAAAAGAGAGGCTTTTTTGGTTTTTACGTTAGGAATGAAGGGCAATTTGGTCCAATAAAACAAGGGAAAACCTAAAGTCAACTGAGGTCAATGAAAAATGACGCCAAATAGTTAATTATCGTCAAAATGGATGAAAAAGATAACTTCCACAGTTTGCCCCTTGCAAATATAGGGTTAAGTGTCAAAATTGATAATATAGAGGGTTATAGGTCAAAAAAATAATAATTTAAGGAGATTAAATACAAATATTTCTTAGTTTTAATTAGATAGTTTTAATTAATCTTTAATTTAATTGAAAAACCCCCTCATTTTAGGTTAAGTAATTAATAAATTATAATTGAACATTGTAATTTAAAACACAATATGTGAGATTGATACCTACTCATTATAAATTATAAATGTAAAAATCATATAGAAACCATAATAAAACAATGATGCAAAAACAAAATAAATAAATAAATTCAAAAGTTGTATACAATATGATTATCGGTGTTTATCATAACAACCACAGATTCATTAATATTTTTATTTTATTGACTTGATATGACCGTTTCCTGTTGCGAAGTCTTAGGAAATTAAGATTCTTAAATATTCATAAAAAACATATCGTACATTTTATTTGTGTTTCAAATTAATCAAGTCCGTCGGATATTATTCAAACAAAAACAAATTCACAAATATGTTTTTGGGTAATTAAATTTTGATATCCAATTTAAATTTCTTTTATATTTTTATATCCATTTTAATTTGGATAATTTATATATACAAAATTACAGTTTCACATACTTATGATATATAATTGAAAGAATTAATAATTATAATTTATGAATTATAATGAATACTAAATGATACCCATTCGTTTTAAAACTTTTTTAACAAATGGACTAGACACAAGGATTTAGATGATAATTAAATTTTGATCATTTTATTTGTTTATTCTCGAGAAGGAAATGAAAGATGAAAGAGGAAACAAATAATAATGAAATGAAATGATATAATTATATTTTTGATAATATAATTTTTTCAAAACATTATAAAAATTATAAAATAAATAATAAATAAAAAAATATTTTTATGTAATTTATCTAATTTTTCCTACTACACCGAATACACAAGCGGGTTTTGACCGGAAAGAAAAAAGAAAAAACAAATCACAAACAGGGTGTGAGTTCTTTTTATATCCTCACACACACGGCCACACCATCCACCCTCTCCAAAAAAGGCTGGCGGCTCCCTCAAACCCTCCACCAAGAAGCAGCCACCCTCGTCCTCCTCCTCCTCCCGCAAATCCCGCTGGCAATCCAACCCAACCACCACCACCACCACCACCACAACCAATCCCCCTTCCTCTTCCACCACCGCTCCCAAACCATCCCCTTCATCGGGCCCCACTTCCTCAACCCCAAACCCTAACCCTAATTCTACCCCCAAGAGGCCACGATCATCGGACCCTTCAACCGCCGGCCCAGCCCAATCCTCCGGCCCACGTCCCCTCGGCCCGCCATTCTCTCCGCCGCCGCAGTTATCCTATGGGTTCCATATGCTCGAACGCAGGACCATTGTCCTCGCGGACGGCAGTGTCCGTACCTACCTCGCATTGCCCTCCGATTATCACGATTTCGGGGCACCGATTCGGCCTCGGATTCCGGGTCCCGTCCCACAGTAGTTTCGGGGCGGGCACGAGTTGTTCCCGCCTATGGGGCCCATAAGTCCCAATGGGTTTTGAGGTGGTAGGGATGGTGGTGGGTTTGAGCGGGGCGGGATTGGGATGGAACAACGTGTGGATTCGATGGGATATGATGGGCACCGTGGGGTTGAGGGTTCGATGAAGAGGAAGTATTGGGAGGAGGAGAGGAAGAATGAGGTTGTTGCTAGGGAAAATCAGCCCAGCATTGAGTATGCCAATTCGGGGATGGGTGAGAGGAGCGGTTTAGGGGCGGTGTCTAATGGCGGTTCAAGGCAGGATGATGTGAGGTTGGCAAAGAATGCGAGGACCAGTGAGGGAAATGATCACGATGGCAACGTGTTTGCTAACATTAATGTTAATCCTGCTGCTCTGAAGAAGGCGTTTCTGAATTTCACAAAGGTGATTAATGAGAATGCTGGTGAGAAGAAGAATTATTTGGAGAATGGGAAGCATTGGCCGCTTTGGTGAATCGTTGTGACAGGTTTGACCCTAATCCATCAGATGTATTTCCGTTTGTTCTTAATTTCATGTTAGTAATTTCTTTATGACTGTTGCAAACGGCATTGGCTTGATGCTGAAGGCTAGGTGAATAAGAGAAAGTGGATGAGAAATGTGATGGAAAGGCATTGATAACCAAAGAAGTGGACGGAAACAATCTTTATTTAATTCATTAGAGTGAACTACGATATCTAAGGTCACACATAAATATGCGGAGTTTCACCCCTCTCTGATGTGGAACCTTAAGTCAAATCCGAAGATTTCCCCATTTAGTTCTCAATCTTTGTAGTTCCTCACTGTCGGATTTCCTTCACACAAGCTGTTCTTGGTTAATTGATTTTCTTCTGCTAATGAAGTCTTCTCCTTTGTTTGCTCTATTCTCTATCACCTTCCTTTCTCATTTTCTTCCTATGATTGAAGGATTCCTTTCTTTTCTCAACTGTTGCATGTGGTTCTGATGTAGTATATTGTTAATGGTATTAGATAAGGCTGTTAGCTCATAATGTCGTGAGGATGATGATTTTTGTTTCAAGGCTTTCCTAGTGATGAGAAGCAGTTATGTTTCAAACTCCTTTGTATCGTTAACGGTATTAGATAAGAATTCTCTTGCTTATGTTTCGTTAAGATACAATTTTTTCCTTTTGGTATTTCATCTTTGCTCATCATTGTCTTAGAACCCTGCTGAGTTATTGCATTTTACGGTTTAGGGCTACCAACCAGCCTTTGGGTGTTGCAAGTTATCGTTCTTTTTTGGTGAGGCAATTCTATTGTAGCACCTTCTGTAATATGTAGCCAAGTGTCGGTGCTTCGGTTGGCTGGTGTTATAGCAGGAATTGTTTGGATTTATATTCTAGATGAATACTATTATTTGTTAGGACTTTTAGAATTCAATGTCATGCCTCGGACATTAGAGGCCATGGAAGATGATCCATTGGTTCGTAACAATGAGTCGTCATTGTATGCTTCAATTTTTTTCTTCCTCCCCCCCTCTCTTTTGCCTTCATCTAGTCTCTCCTAGGGCAGTCTTTGTCAATGAATCGGGTTATGTCTGTTGCAGCTCAATATAGTCTTCCAAAGACCCACTTGCACTCCTCGAGCAGAACTCCACAGATCCGTTATTCATCAAAGGCTTGCCCACAAACACTTTTTTTTTCTTTTTTCGTTTTCCTTTTTTGATATAGGAGACAGGAGATAAAAATGCAAAAGATTTCTAGGGGCATGCTTTGCTTGCTAGTTTGATGTCTAATTCTCCAGAATGAAGCCGAATTGGGACCTCATGAGTATAACACGCTTTAAAGGCAACAATAACAACTCCCTTTGTTATACAAATGGTTTTAATTTTATATGGAGGAAAGTTCTGATCCATATGGAAGGGTGGCAGGAGCTCTTCATACGAATTTTACTTCTCAGTTCGAATGCTCTGATAATAATGATGAAGGCACGAGTGTTTCCCAAGTTCAGGAACTCAAGGTCGAGTTTTTTGAATTGGGAGATAATGATGAGGGGGAAATATTGATATCTAAATAATTGAAGCAGTATTTAATTTATTACTCCTTTCTTCCCAAAAAATTGCATCAAAATTTGAAATTTGTCTATCCCACAAAAATTATAACACTACCAAATTGGGAAGTTCTTTGGAATATAAATACTAAAATGACTCTACTTGTATTTTATATGACATCATCTTATCCTACTATTATGGTTTTCCTCTCTCCTCTCCCTCTCACACTACCAAAGGGATAGGTCATTTGAATTCAGCCTAGACGTTAACATGTGTTCAAAGGTCAAACATTGCAAATTTTTTTGGGGTTGAGTTCATCATCACTTATATTTAGAAACTCCCTTGATCCCTAGTTACTAAAGGTTGGCGGCCCTACTAGAGTTTTCCTTTGTCGAGTGTAACATGATGATGGTATCACTATTGTAAAATCGACATAGATCGTCTTAGGTTGACATGCGACTCCTTTGTGGGTCACCATACTGTGCGATAGCGTAAGAGAGGAAATAATTCTGAAGGCAGGTTCGTCTTCATGATATTGTGATTTGTTCTTATTGTTATCCACTGTGGACTGCTGTGCTATTTCATATTGATGTATCTTGTTTGGCAGGCTTATTTTATCCTTTACCTGTTTCTCATTTTTCTTCGTGTAATACATATCGTTATATTTGTATGTGCCATTAGTAAGTACGTACATGATCATGATGAAACTTTCATCCACATTCTTAGCAAGCTATCTGCCCTAGCAAGTTCTGTTCCCTACCCTTGGGCGTGGCTTGATTCATTAGTAAAGGCAGGTAGAATAAAGTCTTATTTGTTCAATCATTATGCTTAATCTTTGTAGGGGCTTCGTGTTATACTTTATACTGTTGGTTGGTATATATTCCTTGACTTATAATTTGTCTTGGAGGAATTCTAGTTAGTCCTTTAGAGGATATGCCTTCCTACAAAGCTTTGATGTTCCCATTTGTCAAGATACTGATAATATTCTAGACCTTCTAACATGAGATTGAGTTTTTCATAGAGTGTGTTCATTGATATGGTATATATAAGGTGTAATATGAGGTCATGAGTTTGAATCTTATAGCTCTATGAGTACAAGTTCTTCTTACCCCGATTTATACTTTATTTTTACAGTTCATTTTATGTATCCATAAAATTCTATTGATGACTATATAAATTGGTTTCAATCATATTGGTAATAAGAATTTCTAAGCTAACTTTATATATTTATAATAGATATTTAGATTATATTGCGTTGAAGGGAAAATAAAGTATCAATATATAATACAAAAATTTCTGATCATAAATATGCAAGGCATTAAATACATGACCAATCAAACTTTGGTATCAAAAATGGCTAAATTTGCTTTATATATATATATATAACCTTGTTACTGATACAACAACAAAAAAGATCAAATGTTTGAATTTCATTTAATCTTAAAATAAAATAGTTTCAACGTAGAATTATCTTAGTTCATCTATTAACATATTAAAGTGATAAATGAGATAAATTATGAGTTATTTTATATATATATGTACATCAATGGAACATATACAAGAGAAAATAAAGTATCATTATAAAAAAGTCATTGTGAATTAATTAGGTTAAATATAACCATAAATATGTAGTATTGTAATTAATATAGGACTCACCGAACTTTGATTTCTTTTGTATCAAGAAAGATTAAATTAGCTATATATATATAAATAGATGTGTTCATGTGTTTTGCATTGTAACCAAATCCGTAAATAATTCTCGCATTTTAACAAAAATCCATCATTTTTTCCGTTAGCCATATTGAAATCGTACTTTTCACGTAATTCGCTTACTATTCAGATTTTTCGTATAGTTCACATATAATTCGGTTTTTTTATAAAATGCGAAAAAAATTCGAATTTTTTAAGAATAACCAAAATATCTTTAAAATTTTACACAAAAATTGGGTTTCCGTAAGAACATAGACCGGTTTGTTTTCCCATTTGAACCCATATTTTTTTGAGAGTAATCGAATTATACGAAAAATCCGAATTATGCAAAAATACGATTTCAGTAAATGAGATGATGTCAAACTAGAAATAAAGATGGCTTAAGACGAAGATCCGCTCGATTGCATGACGGATGGTTTCCATAAAATATGATATTGGCAAATATTTAATGGTAGGCTTATGTTGTCTTGGTTTTTTATTGGAGAAATAGCATTTAATTCCTCTCAATTATCACCCGATTGTACTTTAACTCCCTGAATTATAGAAATAACCACTTAATCCCTCTAAAATTTGAAAGAATTTTGATTTTTGATACATAATCTTCCTGAAAGTGTATATTTTTGTTGGCAGAAAACCCTTCTTGAAAGGGACATGTGTCCATTTCCAAAGTTGAGGGGAGTGTGTCAAAACCCGAAACTTAGGGTGTTTAAGTCCTATTTTTCCTTTCTTATTTTGTTCACATTTACGAAGAGCATCGAGTTAGAAAGTATGATTTTTATGTGTATAGGTCATTAATTATTTATATTTAGGCTTATACAACTTGAGAGCAATTAAGGATGTTGCACATGGTCTATAAGATTAAGGATGTTGCACATGGTCTATAAGATGGAAGCTGCAGTACTGTCTAGTGGTGTCTTATGTGTTGTAAATAGGTTGGCACTTGTTATTCTATTAGTAATAGTTATGAGCACTTGGGGGATTCGAGTTAATTTTACTAAGACTTTTAAAATGATCCCAAACTTAATCAAAAATCTATTCATAGCGCAGTTACAGTTTTGTAATAGAATCTTGATTTATTGGATAGTGTTTTAAAAATGTGTTTTTAGTTATTTTAAGTGATTATCTACTCGAAATAAAATCCAAATTCTTTAAGAATAACCAAAATATCTTTAAAACTTTACACAAGAATTGGGCTTGCGTAAAAACATAGACCCCTTTGTTTTCCCATTTGAAACCGCTATTAATCCCGTATTTAAACTTTTTCCCTATTAATCATATTTTCGTTCTCATGCCAAATTTAACCTTACGTTTTTTCTCGACTTTTTTCTTTCTTTTCGATTTTGTTGTAATTTATGTTTGCCGAACTAATCCCGTACGCGAATTTGATTACTATGGTCTTATGTGATGTCTGTTTAGGTCCTTTTGGGACTTGGTTAGTATGTGTTTTGTTTAGTGCATTGTTCATTCAGTTTTATGAAGGGAATTCACATGAGGTTTTATGAAGGGTGTTCAGTTTTATCCTTGTGTTTTTTCTCGATTTTTTCCATTCTTTTCGAATATTTCGTAATTTATGTGCCGAATTAATCCTGTGTCCGAATTTGGTTACTATGGTCTTATGAGATGTCTGTTTAGGTCCTTTTGAGACTTGGTAAGGATGTGTTTTGGTTAGTGCATTGTTCATTGAGTTTTATGAAGGGATTACACGTGAGAGTTTTGTGCACATTCCATTATCAACATGAGGTTTTGTTATTCATCAAAATTCCTGATTTCATATCGTCTCTAATTTTCTCCTAGGGCATCATTGTCACTTACATACCTGATTTCTCTACCTATTCTTATAAACTGCTTGTTTATTTGGAGAATCTCTTAGATTAGGCATCGCATTGGTAACATGTGTTAGTGGTTCCTTGCTCTTACCAAATTTACAGTTGCAGTTTGCTCTGTGGCTAGTTATGTATCTGGATTCTAGTGACTGTTGGTTGAGCTTGTTATTGTGAAGTCCTTTTCTCAATTCATAATGCTATCTTAATCATGGCAATCATGGTGGCATCTGTCTACTGCCATATTTTGTCGCAGACTATGCAATTTCCTCATCTATCTGTACCAGTGACGTTAGAATAGTAGAGGACCATGTAGTTTGACTATATCAGTATACCTTATGTAACTCCTAAGACCATCATAAGTGCATGCTAGCATTTGTTTTATCTCTTAGGTAGTAGAAGTTTGCTGTTACAATTGGCCTTGGTTTTTCTTAAGTGCAAAGATTGTCCATTTCCTCTTAGGTTTATGATCATCGAGACGTTGACCAGTCAGTAAACTAAATTCTATTCTTTGACTCTTAGTATCAAGCTTCTCGTCCTTCGTCATCCAAGAGTACCCTCACAAAATTTTCACGCTCAGGAGTGAAAATTTTCTCAGTTTATACAATGATTCCTATGCAAGACTGCAATATGGAGTGTTTGGTGTTTGAGTTAGTGCAGGCTTAAGTCATGTAGACCTTTCCTTTTGAACGACATTTTTTTTATGATATTCCTGGTATGTGGGAGACAAGGGGCATTGTGTTCTTAACTACTAATCTAGTGCACTAAAAAGTGTTTAGCGGCCATGGGCGATGTAGCCACCTTTTTGCTCCGAGGTGGTTAGGTAGGTCCCAAGTAGATGCATGTGCGGCTGTCAAGTTGGAGATTTAGGCGATTTCTTAGCGGATGTATGCATTCAAGATGCTAGTATGTACTATCTAGTGTCATAGTTTGGGAGGAAAGTAGAAAATCACTTGAGAAACATTTGGAATCCATTATCATCCATGCTTAAATTTTTTCATGGAATAAAAACCGAGGGCGAGATGCCTAGACTACCTCACATGTCACACCCCCTACTCATTCTGGGACCTAGCAGGTAGCTATAATTTTTAGAACCTACCGTAGTTGCCGAAGCAGCGTCCTGGTATCCTGGTGCTTGGGATTGGGATGGTGGAAAAAAAGATGGTGGAGATGTTCCAATGTTCTTGTAAATGAGAGTAAGTTGAACTCCATAACTTGGAAGTTTGTTCGAGAATAAATATCTACTGTATCAGTTATCAGTGTATTGATCAAATATAAGTGTGTTTCATTTCCTTCAAAGAAACTGGGAATGGATAAGTGGATTGTCAAATTGGTGTCTGTGGGGTGCCTTACAGACGTGTCAAAACTCCCAATGGCTACTGTAGACATACGAATTTGTCAGGCATTTTAATGCCATCCTTGAGATTAAGAATATGGCTGCTCTTGGAAAGAAAGCAATATCGTCATAGTTTGTGAGAGTGAGGGAGATGTAGATCTCAAATAACAATTTTTTTGTCAGATAGATGAGACAAATTATAGGAGTATGGTGAAGTGACTAAACAGTGATTAGAATGACCAATACTGTTTCTGAAAAACAGTGTGCAATACGATTTGCAAGAGATGCTATTCATGAAATTATTTGATGGAAAATTATTATAGCAAACATTGAGTTTGATTGATTTCATGTCACCAGAGTATTCTTTATAGTTTAACAGGTAAGCTCTATAAGTCAATTATTTTACCAGCAATAATTGTGTAGATCTGAGAACCTTGGTAAAAGAAGAGAGCAATGTGTAATGGATGGAGGTCAGACGGATGAGAATGGTTTGGTGGATGCATGCAGTAATTCTTTTTTACACTAAGCAACATTTGTATCTGCTATAAGTTGGCTCGGGGTAGGTGATGCTGATTTGGTTTGGTTTGGCAAGTTGCGCATATGCATGAAGGTTTGCGTGTGAAAGAGAAAAAAAATTCATCGGAAGACCTAGGAAGACTTGAATTAATGTTAATACAGTTATAGGAAAGTACATGGATATGTTGCAAATCACTAGGTTGGATGCATTGCATCTTAGTTGAGAAAGAGGATTAATGGTGAATCGACGCCATGGATCTCAAGTCCCAGGTAATGGTGGTGTTATTTTTATTATTTTTATTTTTTTGTGATTTTTCTTATCTCATCTTTTCCATTCTTGTATGTTGAATCTACAAATGGAAGAGATTCGATCATGTTAGATGATATATGGAGCTTCTTATAAAAATGGAACCGGTGAAATGGACACTTAAAAATAGAGTAAAAATAGAAAACAATTTTTTGAGGGAATTTATATTTTCAAGGCAGTTTTTGATGCTGCCAAGGCATATTGTGAGAGGGAGAATAATTTATGGTAGAAAAATTTGTGAGTGTAGTGGTCTTGGCAGTATCAAAAACTGCCTTGACAATAATGCCCCCTTTTTTTATTCCAGGTAAAAAATCATTGTTTGGACTTATGATTCTATGTTTCTCTCTCGACAGAGATACTTCAGTGATTTATGATGTGGATACAATTTGGGTGTTTAGGCTAGCAGAGGTAACAAACTAGGGTTTTCTGTGATGTAAGTTAAGCAACTGTTTCCCTTTCTAATTTAACTTGCTCTGGACATATGCGTTGGTTCATCCTCCTTGTTCTGTACATTTTCAGCAAAGGATCAAAGTTCATTGACTGGAAAGGGAGAACTGTCTGTTTTGCAATCATGTCTCTTTTATTCGTTTAATGTCCCATGCCTACTCATTCCTACTCCAGTGAGGTTGGTATTGGGATTTGGGGCACTGCAATGTGTTGCCCAAATCCATTATTTTGTTATTAGCATTTTGTGGTAGGTTCTTTGTGGTATTGCTTATGAAAGTAATTTACCTCAAGGAAATTGGTCGATCCCTGCAAACTTTATAATGATAGCTATGGGTTTTCCTTTAACTGATATGCCTCGAGCTCAATGGAGAAGTATTGTCACTTGCTGCCATCCTTGCCATAGTAGTTTTCTTTTTTTATTATATAACCTAACACATGACCTGTACTTTTTTCTAGGGGAATCATGCTTATTCTAGTTCATGAATTCATGTTTCTAGATCCATGTTTAGTGTGTTAAAAAGTTCTATATGATTGCGAGTCATCGATTTGAGATCAATAAATAAGTACAGAATGGTGCTGTCAAGTTCTTTGCAGTTACAATGGCGAGGAACAGATATTACCAGAGAGTAATTATTGATTACACTATTTCCGCAGGTAATCAGTATTGAAGAGAGCTAATAGCTATTGTCTTGGATGGTTGATGTTCATTAGGAGATGATCAGTGGACGCATCAAATCAATTCTGCATGGAATGCATATTGTATTGTCTTCTTTGTGAAGTTTGTCTCCAATCAACATGCTTCATAATTGGAGCATTCCTCGCTTAGCTTTCGGATAAAGTTTGACTATTCTTTCAACGCACGCCTTTATTAGTTCTTTGCCAATTCTTTTAATATTTCAAATGACAGTCCATCTAAGAGATTTCCAGATATGCATGTTCTTATAATGCACGCTTACAGTTTACATAATGCTGATCGACATGTGGACCACTTGGGTTTACACAAAGCCCTTTGTGTCTTAATGGGCTGGAACTACTTTAAGCCACCTGATAATTCGAAGAATTATCAGCTTCTACCTGCTGAAGGTGCTGCGGTCTTTCAGGATGATTTGATCATGTGGCCGCCAACCGTGATTCTTCACAATACTGGAACTGGCAAGGGGAAAGATGGGCGCATGGAGGGGCTCGGAAATAAGGCAATTGATAGTATGATTAGAGGTATAAAGTGTCTCTCATTCTGGTGTCTTGTTTCTGTTGCATGGCATAGTTCCCAAAAAAGGAAGTTCTGCTTTAGGTTATTGCTTATTTATAATAAACCATCTTTTGCCGGTTTTGAGATGGAGCACTTGGCAATGGACGTTGTCGTATGATGTTATAGAATATTATCGTATTTTATTTAGCCAAAATGGTTTTAGACATCTAGGGCTCTTTTCTGCTTCTGCAGATGAAATATTGATCTGTGGAATTTAATTTTAAAGGAAAACTTCTATGTTTCCAGTAGGAATATATTTCAAATGTCTTCTTTCATTCAACTGCTCAAGTCATAATGCTGAATTTCAGGCTTGTAATTTGAATGTTTTTAATTGTCAATTAATTATTTGATCTTGTTGAATTATAGACTGTCCTGCATTTTAAGTTTTAGTTCTCACATAGAACAAGTAGCTGCTTGTCCTAGTCGTCTATTCTTTCCGTTTATGAATGAGAGGGAGGAGGCAACTTTATTGGTAGTTCCTACAAAAATTGGCTATAGGCCCGTTTGGTTGGGTTGATAGAAAATACTTATAAGTGCTTATGACTGATAGTTATAAGTGATAGTTGATTGTAATTTTATTATGAGTAGTTTGGTGTTTGTTAGAAAAACGGTTTAAAGTTATATTTTGTTTGGTCAAAGACTGTTTTGATTTATCCGTTAAGGAGAAAAGTTGTTTCAAATAACTTATGAATTTAAGTAGAAAAACTGCTTAAAGTTACTGTTAAAACGAATGTCAAACATCCCCCCCCCCCCAAACATTATAATATGGCTTAAAGATGATTTTGTCCAACTTTAAGCCCAGAAAAACAGGCCCTATAGATTACGAGGAATTCATTGGTTGACGCAACAGGCAACTCGCATGGACCTCTTGGCAATGGGCCTGACTTCATGCGTGGCATTCCATGTTTGGTTTTCAAACTATAAAATGGAAACTGTCGTTCCACGCTAGTCTTATTGGCATCTGTGTTTCCATGATCGGTATTCCAAATTTTGTAGTCTCATCTATATATACTTATATAGCATCAGCTAATTTTATGTATAGGATGGAATAATTTTTATGTAAGGTTCTTTATGGATATATAGTTGTAAACACAAGGATATCCTTTTATTTTGGTCAGAAAACTTTGGTTTTATTTAAATGTGGTAGTTAGGCAGTTAGACCTTGGACATTTTCTCCTTGGCCTTTTTTATAAAGGGTTAAGTAACTGAAAAATCTCAAAATGATGCCGCATAACCTGTGGAGGGAATTTCTGTTTTGCGTGCCCCTTGTGTAGGATGAGGTCCTTGCCTTTTTCAGTTGATGCAGTGCTTTTTTTATTGTGCTTTAATGGCTGCAGTTCTTTCTTCAGTTTCTTCCATCATCTGGGTTTCTTCCATTGTCTGGGTTGTAATAGTGGTAATCTTTGCTGGTGCGGAATGAGCCATAATTCTGGTTAATCATGTTTACATCTATGTGCTGCACTTGTGTCCTCTATTATATCTCAATAACTGTTTAGGGGCTGGAAAACCTTGTCAAGGTAGGCTTGGAAGCACTTGGTTGGCAAACCGTTACTCCTCCAACATGTGGGTGCGAAGCACTTCGTTTGCACTTAGTATCCAATTAGCACTTCCTTTACAACTGGTTTCTTGTTTCCAAAGTGATGATTTTCTTGTGAGCATCAATCTACAACAACATCGTAGTATTTTCCATCAATCTACATTGTTCTTAGAACGGTTTAGGGTGTCATTCAATTCGTGATTTGTAGAATTGAGCAATAAGTATTTGACTTGTGGACATTTCAGTGGTTCACCACATTAACTGACTGGTTCAGTCCTTGACTCATCTTCTTAGCAAGCAAATCGATTGTAGGGTATCCATTCAAGGGTCTTCTTTTTGCCTCTGGTTTCACTAATACAGGGACAAGTTAGTGATTTACCCCTTCTTAGCAATTGTAGCTGTTCTTCATTTCGTGGTTATAGTCATAATTTGTGTTCAAGGCTAGTTGGGGTGACCATCAGAAGTATTATAGTGGATTTATTAGTTAACCGTTTGCCCATTCCGTTTATGTGGTTCACTGACATTTGACTAGTGATTTCATCGAAGTCACTATGATAGATAGTTTTGTGTTTCTTATTTTTGCTAGCTCCTTTTCAGATTGTCGATTGAGTTTCTAGAGACACAACTGGCAACGCAGCATCCATTTTTTCTCATTCGATTTTAAGCCCATTAGGCTTACGGAATAGCAATTCATTTTGATTCCTTGTTTCTTGCTCTATCTCTTTTAACATTTTTGAAAGGTTTCTGAGATCTCTATTTTTTTAAAATACAAGTAATAGCACAAATACCTTCGAACCTGAGGCTAATGACAAACAGCCTCTTGTAATTTCAAACATTACAAGTAACTTCAGTTTGGAAATCCTCATCTTTGGAAGTTGGCACCATGTCCTAAAGCCAGTTTCTCCCTGCTATGATAGACCGTCCAATAACGAGGGTACTCCTCGCGGACTTCAGTGCTTTTTCTATGTTATAAATGGTCTGCATCACTAAGCTTCACTTCACTTTATTGTATTTATTTTCATTTTCATTATTATTTATTTATTTGGTGATGAATGTACTCAACACAGCTCATGCAGAACTTTTTGTTGGGTGAATTATTATAGGTGGTCTTCATAATTTGTTGTTCAGTTACTCAATGCTTCAGTTACCGTTTAATGGCTCTTTATTTTTCTCATTATGTTTTGCCTGACCATCAGAGCTTGGATTTGGTGGAGGGAAGTGGAAGTCATTGTACGGTAGAGACGATCATCTTGGCTTTACGTTGGTCAAGTTTAGAGCTGATCAAGCTGGTCTAAGGGAGGCTATGCGAATGGAGGAGTACTTTGAGAATCAAAACCGTGGCCGCAAGGGCTGGGATCACGTGCAGTCTCTCTTGTCTGTCAAGGATGATCCAAACAACCCCAACCTCGTGATAGTGGATAAGCAGACTGGGGTAAAGCAAAATATAATTTATGGACATTTAGCGACTGCGTCAGACCTAGATAAAGTTGATTCTGAGACAGAGAAAAGTGGTGCTTGAATGTAAGCTGGACTATCTGCAGGCCAAATAAACAAGCTGTGCACTACCAAGGTACCCGATTGGCCATTGAGGTTTCTGAATCAATTTATTTCCTATTTTTGCTTTCATTGAACATTACATCCTTTTTACTGTCTGATTTGATTGTTCCAGTAAAATGAATGCTTTTCTATGATCGATTGCAACCTCTTATAATATCTATTTGTTAGAATTTCCTTGTTGAGGGCATTCGTAAGGTTCATTTAACTACCTGATTAGTTTTGAGATTGTGGTAACCCATGTCACCCATAGTTAGGTAACAAATAGTTCTCGTTAAGTTGCACATTTGTGGGTCTTTTACATCCTACAAGTTTTTGGTACAGTTGGTTCTTAAATTTTGTATCAAAACAAGTGTGCAGTGAGGTCACAAATTTGAATCTTGTTTTCCCCCTTTTTTTTTTACCATTTTATGTATGTGTGTGTGATGCGTTTATTTATTTATTTATTTAATGATAGAATAGATCGATTCTGAGGGGACTTGGCTTTTTGATATAAAAAAAAATAGGGCTTAGCAGTAAGCAGAAAACGAGCTATCAACAGGCCAAAGCATACCTTACAAACCTCTCGTTGCTCGACGGTCAGATGATTGACATGATCTTCCTTAGACTCCAGGGACCGGGCCTTACTATAACCAACCTCACGATCCCACTCCATCCTTTACACCAATGTATCGTACTCTCTTTTTATAATGTAGTGTTTGTTTAGTGCTTGGTTGTGGGGGGCTAATGCTGCTTGTAATGCACGCTTCAAGCAAAAGTAGGTCTTTCGCTTAAGGGGGAGTGAAAAGCTATACATTTGTACATCTCAACGGAGACATATTGACCATGATGGCACCTTCTTTTCGAGTACTTCTTCCTCACTTGTCTTGTAGTTCTCCATTGGGAAGGGTATATCTATCTCTGGGTAGGATTGTGTGCAATATTTCTCTTCCGGACTTCTTTTGAAGGGAGAGTCTGGTAGTGATTGAGATCGAGATTGTATCTTAGGTTTTCTTCTGATTTCCCTTTTTTTGGCTACTTTTGTTAATGCAGTCCAGATTGCTTGTTAATTTTGTGTTTCCAGAAAATTCTTTTAGACTTTCTTTTTGGGTGAAATTCCTTTTTGCAATCTTTGTATGTAGCTGGTTGTATTTTTTCCCCGGCCTTTGTCAATCGTTATGCTTTCTGGTATTCTCTATTCTCTAATGTGTGATGATAAATTTACCCTTTTGCATCAGGCATGATGCCAATCTTGGGGAAAGAAAACCGTCTTTCTTCATATGAGGGCACGAACATGGAAGCTGGCACTCTTATTCTTGTTATCATGGAGATCTTTGGACATTGAGGAAAAAAGTATTTTTTGTTTCTTTCTTGTTTTTTATTCCTGTGATGGAGTTAAGGTTGTGGAATGGGTTTAAGGAGTTAGTGTTTGATTATTATTATTATTTTTTTTTAGTTTTGGTCGAAGTTAATGTTCTATTATTTATGGGAGTAGTTATGCGTCGTACAGTAAGGGACAAAATTGTAATCTTATAGTGACAAGATTCTTTATTTTCTGTCATATTTTTACCTTGTATAGTAAGGAGGGTTTAACTTGGTGGTAAACAAATATCCTCCCAAACCATGTAGTTAGGGGTTTGATACTCACCGAGAGTATTGGGAAACAACATTTCTAGGGATAACGTTAGGTATATTTTGTCATCTCCAGTACCTTGTACTCAGCAGAATATGTGGATTCGTTGGCGTTTTTTTTTTTTAAAGTGTGATCTGCCGTCTTTGCATGAAGATAGTGTGACTGCGGCGTGGATAGTGCTATTTGGCTTCAAAATGGTTGTTTTGTTCTTGATTCTTTTTGTTGCATCCCCTGGTCACAAGAATGGTGCTTGATTATTAAGGTCGTGGTTGTCTGACAAGTTTTGAATTGTTTATCGTGGCTACTGAATAATGTTTGATAAAAAAACACTTTGCGTGGTGAAATTTAAGTTAATGTAATGTGTCATCTCAAAAAAGAGTTGTGGATTGTGATGCCCAGTAGCCAATTGCAAAATCTTTTCCAATATATGTGTTGAAAATGGGGATGGTTTGTTACCAAGTGTTTCATACCATTTGTAGAACTTATTTCCATTTGAAGGCAATTTCATGGCGTAGATGGTTCTTCGCATTTTATCCATTTAGGAACCTTGCATTATCTTGAATTTTCATCATTCGACTTTCGTTTGTGAACCTTGACGCAAGTGACTATTCGAGTACGAGTTAAAGCAAACTTTCATTTTCGGTTGTGTTCCTTCTTGGCTTCTTCCTTCCTAAAGGTATCATCATCCCATATAAGAGCACTTGCATTGGATTATCTAAAATAGATATAATATGTAGTTTAGGTAATGAAAAGGTGAAATTAGGTAAATTAACATCTCTAACATAATATTCGATTATTATTATGTATTATGTATTATTATGAACAGTGATTTTTTAATTTTATTTGCTCACTCAGCATCGGTAACTATTAAAAATTATTATTATTATTATTATTATTATTTATTTTATTTTATTTTTTGCATTTGCATCATTCCTAATTATGAGATTTGAGATTTGGGAATTGCAATATTGGGCTTTGAGATTTTGGGTTTTGAGATTTGGAAAATTTACATTTGGATGTGTTGAATTCTAGGAGAGAGTCAATGTCGCCAACGACGACATGATGTGAGATGTGATCGAAGGGTTAGGAAGCATCGAGATCGGTGAAATTGAGGTTTATGATCGACTCCATCCCTCTTTTTATTATCGGTGCATCGTTTGTTTTTGTGTTTCACATTGTGGTAGATCATTTCAATTTTTAAGATTTGAAGCGGTCGTTAACGTCTAAAGCAGTGAGAGCCGAGAGGTGGAAGAGAGTGGTGAGGTGGCGATGATGTGGGAAATAAATAAAATGAATAAAATATTATTAATATAAATATTAGATATTTAAGATAAATATTATGATATAATTGATGTTAAATAGAGATTTTGTAAATTGGGAAAAAAAAATTTGAATAGATAATTATGTAAAATGAAGAATCCGTTAAAAGAAATTCTAATGCAAGTTCTCTAATCCCGAAATGTTGTGTGATAGATACTTTAGGAATGGATATTTTGTTCACGGCCTCCTGTTCAAGAAATGTTGATATTAGTGTATGGAGTGGGATGTCACACTCCCGAAGGATATTCAAGTGCCAGCCATCTTACCCGTTGCAGATCTAACAGTAACAGCACAGGTGTACGTGACTAGCAGCACTCCCTTCACGCTTTATTTTTCATCCCCTTTCAACCCACTTCACCCTCTCTCCCACTTTACCTTTCCCACACAAGATCGCAACCCTCCATTCCACTATCACTCCTCCACGTATCCCCATCTCCCACTCCCACGTCATCACCCCGTCCTTTTCCCTCCTTTTTCCCTCCCTTTCACCCGCTCCCAAAAAGCGAAGAGAAACACAAGCACTGAACCTGGAAAACCAATCCATGGCCGACTCGGGCGAGTCGACTCACCCCGACTCGACACGGCTGCCGACAATGGCGAGTTTCGAGGAGTTTTCGCGGCAGGCGACGCTGATGAACTCGTGCACTCGACTGTGGAAGGAGCTCTGCGACCACTACGCCTCTCTCGAGCAGGACCTCATCGCCAAATCCGAATCCCTCCGATCCAAGATCCAATCCCTCGACGACCACACCGAGAGATCCTTGAAGCTCCTCGAGAAGCGCGAGGGCACCATCGAAGGCTCCGTCCAGATCGCTGTATCCAGTGCCGAGGAATCCACGAAAGCAGCGATCAAAGTGTTCGAGGGCGGAGAGGAGGAGGCGGTCGAGGAGGTGGATGATGACGAGGGTCTTCTGTTGAAGTTGAAGAGTTTCTGCGTACGGATGGATCACGAGGGGTTCTGGAGGTTTGTTACTGTGAGGAAGAAGGAATTGGATGTGCTGAGGGCGAAGATTCCGATCGCGTTGGGGAACTGTGTCGATCCGCCTAGGTTCGTGTTGGAGTCGATATCGGAGGTGTTTCCGGTGGATAAGAGAGGGAAGAGCGAGAGGGTCAACGATCTGGGATGGGCCTGTGTGTTGATTCTGGAATCCTTGATTCCGGTTGTTGTGGATCCGGTGATCGGGAAGGAGAGGCTGTTGGTGACGCCTCGTGTGAGGGAGCGTGCGAATGAAATCGCGGAGACGTGGAAGAATAGTTTGGAGGAGAGGGGAGGGATCGAGAATGTGAAGACGCCGGATGTGCATACGTTCTTGCAGCATTTGGTTACGTTCGGGATTGTGAGGAAAGATGATGTGAGTTTGTATAGGAAGCTTGTGGTTGGTTCTGCTTGGAGGAAGCAGATGCCTAAGCTCGCTGTTTCCCTTGGTTTGGGCGATGAAATGTCTGGTAAGCCTTCGAAACTTGGAACCTTCTCCTCTTGGTCTACCTGTTTCTGGTATGAGGAGCGAATTTGTGTCATTTTGTTACTTCATGACAGACTTGTCACTTCAATACTTAATAGCTGCATTTAACGGATGTACAAGTGATTTAGTTCAGCGGTTGCATTCATGTGATTGAGTTCTGTTTTGATTCGATGAATCAAATCCTGTTGGAGGTTGAGATGTTGATTATTTCCATATTTGAGGCGCTATTGCCTCTAGTTACAAGAATGAATTATGTCTAACTCGCTTGAATCATACGAATCGACTCGGTCGGGTTACACGCAGGTTCATGGAACTTGTCGAGTCGCGTCGAGTCAAGTCAATTTTGCGAGTCGTACGAGTCAAGGCAGAGAAACGCAAGGATGAGATTCACCCTTATATTAAGTAATATAGGGCTAGGATTGTAAGTGAAGTAAAAGAAAAAAGTGGATTGATTTTCATAATAGATTTAACCTTAAAGTATATCCTGATTTACAAACCCTAAATAAGGATCAGTGAACATCAGCACATCATTTTTGTTCTCTGCCCGCCATCGTCTTCTTTGGTGATTGCTGATCTTCTTTATATGCTCTTTAAGGAATCCTATGTTTGTTCTTCATCCTCTTTAATTATTTTTTCTTACATTGTTCTTATTAATCCATGCTTCTATTTTTGGGTTAAAACTCTCTCTATCCTTTCATTCGATGTGCTATGCTAACAGAGAATGGAAAAGTGCACCTAATGGCTCATTTGATGTCTTTGTTCTATTGTATAGACAATGATTCAATTTTTTTAATGTTTGAGATAAAAGGAAATATAACTGAAATAGAGTATTTTGCTACACAAGTTTATAGAGGTGCATATCATTGACTCGAAAGTTCAACAACATAAACTCTTATGAGTCACGTGTCAAGTCGAGTCACGAGTCCAAAACTAACAAAATCGAGACATTTGTTATCTATATACATGGATGGTCCATGTCAAGTTGCCACCAGCGAGTGCTGAGCAGGTGTGTTTTGGTGATCTCCACTGAGGTGAAGCAAGAGTTATAACCGAAACGCATATGTCGTGTACTTGTATTGGTTAATGACCCCCTTTTGTCCCCATGTTTCCTTGCAACCTGCACTTCATGCGTCTGTACTGTAGGGCTCTAGGTGTTCATTGATGAAGGAGATACAACACCACCTGGCTTAGGTGTATGCCATACAACTTTGCAAATGATCACATTGGTCTACTTGTCGCTCATTCCATATTGTTTGGTGCTGCTCTAGGTTTTGTTGCTGGGAACCAAACGCCTCTGTGGAGTCAAGTCTCCTCCATGTCGATTGTGATATAAGAGTTTGAATAGCATAGATGTTGAATTGATCATCAACTCATTAGGTTTCCGTGAAATATGGACCTATTCCAAGCTCATATAGCTATTGATTTTATTGGTCCACTGGCTGTTTGTTCTCGTTTCCTTGAGCTCCCTCCTTTTTGCCTTTCAATTGATAATAATGATTTCCAACATACAGAGGAACATGCTTCTGTTAGTGAATCCTTCTAGCTCATGCATGTACACTAGGCTAAATTGTTCAATTAAATGTGGTTTCCACAATGTTTTTAAAATCCCTTCCTCATTCATGGTTCAGCCAGTGGATGATGGGTTAGTGATAAATTGGTTTTCTTGTGATCCTGGACACTTCACATTGTGAAGTAGGTAAACATAAGTCTAAGTTTAGTTTACTCCGGTAAGAAGAGAACCGTTGATAGATAGTCGAAAGATGCCATCTTAAGCTGATTTGAGTATTTTCATGGATTGCTTCTACATATGGTATCTTCAGTATTTCATGATTTTGAGAGACGGTTATTTGACGTACCGTGGCACTAGTGAAAGTTTGTCTCGGAATTGCATGGTCAAAATGTTGCAAATGTGTAGGACAAAGGGAGTTCAATATAGTGAAGAGAAGATTGTTGAACCTCAAGGATACATTCATTGGGATTGAAATTTGACCCTGACTTTGCCTGAAATACAGAACCTGTGTGGGGCTTTTATCATCAGTTTAAACTTGTGGTAGAATTGATTCCTCGATACAAGGTCGTATAAGATGCTTCTTCCACTGAACCAGAATGGGAACTTTTTTTCAGCAACTAACATTTTGAAACGGGAACCCTGTTTGATGTTTCTTAATGTGAAGCTTGGCCTATTGTCTCAACTAATTGTTGTTTCATATCTAGAATGTGGCCAAGATGAAACAAGAACGCATGCTGCTTGCAAAGACATGCATGCTCTGCAGCAATAGAACTCCTTTTGATTTACTACTTGGTTACTTAACTCGACCCTTCTTGTTGATCTGTATGATGGATTAATTTTGAGCTTATGAGTTATGACTGAGCAGAAAACATGGTATTTTCTATCTTGATGATCTGCTTTAGTATCTGACGATTATGTGATCTGCAGATATGATTGAAGAGTTGATAAGCAGGGGTCAGCAGGTTGATGCTGTGCATTTTACCCATGAAGTCGGCCTCGTGGATAAGTTCCCAACTGTTCCTTTGTTAAAGGCTTTCCTCAAGGATGCAAAGAAGGCTGCTGCTGCAATTACGGAAGATCCAAACAACACAGGAAGATCTGCAGTATGTGATTCGGCCTTCCTTTGGCCTCAATCTTCCTTTTTTCTTTTTCAAAATTTCAATTCTTGTCCCTTGAAGTGTCACACTTTTTATATTCAAGCTTTGTTAAATGAAAGGCACAGTATGGTGTCCAAAGCTTTTGTTTTTGTGTTTTGTTGTACTAAGTTTTATTATTCTTTTGTTGCAGTATCTTGCTACCCGCAAAGAGCAGTCTGCTCTCAAGGCAGTTATCAAGTGCATTGAAGAATACAAACTCGAAGCACAGTTCCCTGCAGAGAACCTGAAGAAACGCCTAGAGCAGTTGGAGAAAACAAAGACCGACAAGAAGAGGCCTGCTGCTGCTCCTGCTAATAAGCGTACTCGAGCTAGCAATAACGGCCCCATGCCTCCTGCCAAGGCTGGCCGTCTCACAAATGCATATGTTTCATCATTTCCAGCTCCTCCGCCCTTTGTCAGATCTCCTTCCCACATGCAGTACCCTGCTGGTGTCGCTCCATATGCTTATGACCGCCCAGCAGCGCCTGCTATTTATGGCAGCAGGAGCCCTCCTTATGTTTACTCACCAGAAGCAGTGCCGTCACCTCTCCCTGCTGGATCATACCCAGGTGCCCCGATTAACTACCCAGTTTATGGGGCTCTATATGGTGCACCGTCATATGGTCAGCCATACTACTGATGAGGTGACTGGTCTTCCTCGTAGGCACCTGATAGGTGACCATAAACCAATGTAGTGTCTTGATAGCTTGTGATCACTAACTGGTAATGCTAGCCAAATCTGTGTGCTGTATTATATTCGAGTTTTCATGTGTTCCTGATGTTACTTGACACTCGTAGCTGTGTGTGTGTGAAAAACGATTAGCGTTGTGGTTTAACAATTTCTGCGGTGGCAGATGACTGTAGACTCTGTTGAAGTCACTGATTGAGCTGTGATGGTGCCATAATGCCTGTATCGTTGTACTTAATTTAGATTGATCTGTGCTTGTTCGCTGTAAAGAGGTATAAGTGCGGCTTGTAGATTGCTATAGGCTGCGGAGGAAGGTGTTGGTTGCTCATTTGCAGCTCTTGCAAATCTAGTAACCGTAACCTGCTGTGGAATACGAATTCTAGCAAATGATGAAATTCACAGCCAATTTATCCTTTAGCATGATATCTTGGCATTTAACTTCGGAAAATTTGTATCGTCTTTGTATTGAGCTAGGCTGGCTAGGCTGGTTCGTGACCTGAGGCTTGACAATTTTAAGTGTGACAGGTCAAGGAGACATGATTTAGTAAGAGGAAGAATCGTCCAAACAACGAACAAGGATTACTTCTTTAGTTTAGAGTTTTGCATCTAACGATCGTACAACTATCCAGTCATCAAAAGAAAATGGCCAAGCCTTTTCTTCATCACAGTCATCGTACGCAACCGCAGATGCACTCCTCCCAATCAAAACAAATGAGCTTAGGGCAAACGCATTTACATTACGAATTCGATCCTCACAAACTGCAACAGAGTCATCTATCGGAACAACTACAACAGTTAACGATAGGAACATAGTTGTGCGGTGAAATTCACGTCCATGAGGTCTCGCAAGGCTAAACACAGGGCCCAAAAAAGATGACCGAGGTGTTTAATGTCTAAATCTTCTAGGAGCATCATTATACGACGACGACGACAACAACCACCCAGTAATTCCCTGTCATAGACAGGATTTGAAAAGTACATATCCTTTCTGTAACAACACCTTCCTGTTACAACACAGAATGTTTCCGGAAGCATCATGATAAGATATGATACAAAATCTCATCGATGTTGCAGCAGTAGCTGCATAGATAGTCCTGAGGCGGAGAACTCAGGACCATAGATAGACCTCAAAAATAATCCAGCATGCATATTGATGCCCAGCCCCAATGAGAGACCCAACACCAAGTAGCCTGCTAAACGGCTTCAACACATAAAATGCAACAACTTCATGTTGAATGTGGAAGGTTGCTGGTATACAAGGGAATAGCTGCGAATGTCAAGCACCATGCTAAAACCATAGTGAGATAGCCGTAATCCTTGTCGAATTTCACCCTCCCTCCCACAAATGAGCCGAAGCTACTACGTATAGTTTGCAATAGACAGGCAAAGCCCCATAGGCAAGAGGCCTAGTAAAACTCCTCCGATGCAAAAAGGACCAACAGAAAGCAACACAAGCGAGGCTAAATAATCTTATTTAAGATTTTCGAGTTTCTCACCAGCTTTTTTGCTTCTATACAAACATCCAGAAGAGAACAAAAGGTGAATCCGAGCTTACTTGCATCCCTAGCTTGTACACATTAAAACTTTATTTGACATAGCGAACCTTGTCTTCTACTACATTCACGGCATTACAAAAGGCTATATACCGAACACTATGAACATCTGGTTATTGTGCAGGAGCCTCCCAGCTGCCAACCTCTAATCCGTTACCTGCAAACATATCAGGGTCAATAGCTAGAATTTTTTTCAAAAACAACGCCCATCCTAACGGGTTTTCTTTAGTTGACAGCAAGAACAAGCATCCTGATCCAAATGAGGAAAAACTCAAACGCCAGCCGGTTTCAAGAATGGATAAAACGTAACGCTTCTCTATGGTTCAACCCCATGATTGGGAAGGTCTAGAAAAGAGAAAGACAACAAAGCGAGCCCCAAACTCAATAAAAGAATTTGTACCATCTGGATCAAAGAAGAAAATTTGCTTTGTTTTCCCATCTGGTTGAGTTTTTTCAAAGGTCTCGATCCCCTTTTCCTGCATAAGCACAACAGAGTACATCAAGAGTTAATCACTTCTACTTCGAATCATCCTAGCAAATTGGACAATCATAGAAGCAACCACTTTCCTCTGTTTATCGTTGCTAATAGCTTAGACTTTAGCATCAAGCAGAGCACTGCTTGTGTTTTCTACTCACAACATCAAACCGAAAATGAATTCCAGTAAGACACCAATACAACTTCAGATGACCAGAAAACTAGTAAATGCAACACAATGTTCTTTCCACTTTGTCTTATCGCTAATGCAGCTTTGTTAGGATATTTTAACTGCCTCAGTAACTTCAATTTTACATCTGGCTCGAAGCAGAAGACCTGGGCCTACATCTCAAATATCTGAACAACACAATCCAGTACATTGCCGATGTTCGATTTATAGAACCATGGATTTAACAGAAATTATCTCACGACCAGCAATAAAAACAGTGGTGTTTAGTATGAGGTCATTCTTGTTACCCACGACCACGAAGGCCAGGCTCTACTCTTCTATTCACTTCGTTCCTTCTCACTAAACACTATATTTGTCTACTACTATTTTATCATTGGGAATAGTGAATGTAGTTAGATTTTTGGATTTGAAAATCAATGGTTGAGATCACAAGCATATTTTTACATTAATTGAAGAGATAAATCAATTTTAATCTCAGCCCTTATCTCCAAAAACAAGAGTCTAAATTCAATTTTGTGATTAGCCACAAATCCACCTTTCCCTTTAGTTATCTTTTTTAATAGATAGAATGATTAAAAATTCAACCTTGTGACCTCTATCCGTACATATCACACACGAATGATATGATTCTCTTCTACACTCTCCCAATGAAAAACCGTAACGTCATTGGTTAATCAACCATTTCCAAAGACAATCTGCAACAGAATACATTAACACGCCTCATACCAAGTTCACAAATACTCCCTCTCTCATATTTATTGAAATGTTTTTTGTTGATATTGAATTTATGTGATACTCCATCTCTCTGAGAGAATTCATGTGAATGTTGAATTTGTGTGGATTTTGATGAAGAAAGAATTTTTTGTTGATAGAAGCGGGTATATTGTATCACCTATGAGATAGGATAATAAGTATACTATAAATTGATTTGGTAATTTTTAAGTTAAAAGATTATCAAAAAAAACATTGTAAATTTTTTTAGAGTCATCAAATAAAAAATATTACAACTAATATGAAATGGAGGAAGGGAGTAGAAAAAGTTGAAAGGGTGAGTTCCGTACCTTGAGAAACCGAACAAAGCCATCAAAATTAGACACCGAAAACGAGACATGATGGCCTCGAGGAAGGTTCCTCGGATCAGCCACGGCCGAAGCCGCACTACAGTACGGTCCTTCAGGTAGCTTCGTGTTAGGGTTCCTCTCTATGAGGTGAAGAGAGAACGAGGGAGGAAGCCTCAGCCATATGACCTCGAAATCGCCGAATTCGGGACTCTCGATCTCCTCGAACCCCAGAATCTAACGAGCATCAAAGCAGTCGAAGTCACGAGTTGCGAAGTGGAGAAAAAGATTCGGGAGAATGAAAAAACATAAGGGGAAAAGGGGCTGACCTCTTTGTAGAATTGAGCAAGGCGTTTGACATCGGCTGATTCTCTGGCTATGTGGTCGAGGGAAACTCCTTGTGCAGTAGCCATGGATGGATGCTGAGCGGACGGAGTGTTTGCTTCCCCTTCTCGATAAGGGAAAAAAATGAAAAAGAAAACAAAAATTCTGACATATATATTTTATAAAATAGTTTTTTAATTCATATTATCTTATTATCTGATAAAATATTTTTTGTTTTATACAAATCTCATCCACATCTCGCATATTGAATCCAAACAACAACAAAAAAATTTGAAGAAACTCACGATATAATTTTGATGGATCGTAATATGAAGATGTTCAAGTATATCGATCGTGATATGTTTGTTAATTGGATGTTAAAAACAATAGATCGTGTGTCACTATCAAACAACATAAGATACAAAATGTGTTATGTAATATCAATCATTATATGTTTGTTAATTGGATGTTAAAAACAATAGATCGTGACGTACTTTAATAATACTGAGAATTATCGAAAATATTGCCCTTTTAATTGATAGAGAAGGTAGTTCAATAGGAATGACCGAATGAAGGTGAAAGCCCATAATAAGATGAACTTTGGGCAATGAATCCATAAAGAGACTGTAGGAACAACCCCTTGATACCAGCAACCGACGTTTGCACTACGTGATGAAAATCCAAATAGACTACAGGAACTCTGTTACTTACCATATAGAACATAATCTAAGACCACATATGTTGGAAGCATAATATATATTCGTCACAACTCGTCGATCTTGCGAAATTCCTCTACTTCTTAAGCACTTGGTTGTTTAGTACTAACTACTAACAACAATACAAACATTTGCCGAGGAAAACCGTTGCCTATACTAGTAAAGCTATTAGTATTAGGTGATGAGCAATTTCGCATGCTGGACACCGCAGTCTTTGGTATGAAACAGCCTCCAAGGCTCCAACCACTGCAGGAACATTCTCTGCATTTCTGCTAGACAAGACAACATGACAAAATTATCAGTCCTCAATCCCACGGCTCTATTGAAATCATAGAACACTCTTTCAATCTGTAAGAGCAATGCACAATCATCTGCCGGAATTTGAATCTGCAGACTTGTTTAAGCAAGTCTCGATTACGGAATGTGGCTCGCTATAGTTACACAAAGCTGTACTAGAGTTTCAAAGATGCTTCCATGAAAATGAAATTAAGAGAATCGGTTCTGAGCATAGCTTAAACAAGCAAACAAAGAGACTTACTTCATAAATCAGTGATAGAATGATGGTTATTCATCATAGTCGAGACTTCAGCATCTTCCGAATCCTCTCAGGTTACGTTTGGAACCCAATACTCCGGTCTGCCTGCAGCTCCTCCAAACTAGTACTCCAATGTGGGAAAAAAAATTTAAGAAATGTTTCAGAGTATAAGTTGAGGCCTCCTCCAGAGCAATTGCACTCCCATCTTCATTGAGGATAGTAGATTTCATGCAGAAAATCTCCATCACCACTCATGATGTTTAACAATGCCTTGCGAGCAATCATACAACTCATTAGATTTTATTTCTTTTTTTTGTTCTTTTGCTAGGAAATTGCTGTCTTCCCATTATGGTTTTGTGCAGCTGCTTTTTTTAAAAGTGAGCACTTAATTTTCATCTTTTTAATCATAAAAAACTTGCCATTTTTATCAAATACAAGAACCAAAACAATGATTCAAATGAAAATAGAAAGATATAGGGCTGGAACAGGAGAACGGATGCGTTGAATTCAAGCCTGGAGCTGGAATCAGATTCAACACCAAATCATCAATTAATGATTTCAAGCAAGTGCTGTACTCGGAAAAAAAATGCCACCATAGAGTTGATCTCTCAAAGGGATTGTTGACTCTAGTTGGTGCATCTGCAGCAAAATCAATCTGCAGGACCGTAAGGAGACCATACTCACATGTGCAGATCCAGATACTGCTGCACCGCAAGTGTCTGCAATTGCTGTGTTGCAACAAATATCATGCTCTGATCTATGACCAGGGCGTACAAAAATCTTTAATGTTTCTACTACTGGTTTCATGCTCTTCACAGCAGCAGATAACGATAACCAACCTGGCCTCCGCAATATGTCCTCCCCTTGGGATTTGGCTGCACTGCCAACCTTGATTCTGGGCAAAGGCCGCGTCATACTTACTTGGGGACTGTTTGGTATGTCTGTTCAAAATAATGGAATCCAGGATCAACAACAGAATCAGAAAACCAAAATTCAAAACCAAAATGATCACATTAAATAAAATGATTATTGAAAAAAGAGATTCTGAATCAGAAAATGAGATCCACTTTTTCTGGATTTCAGTTATCTACTTCTGATTCTTCGTTTCCATACCAAACACTTTGGATTTCTTTTTCGAAAAATCCAAAAGAGAAATACAGAATCAAAAGCCATACCAACAGGCCCTTGGCTGTTGCGGATTTATCAGCATGTTGCACACCACGCAAAGTTGAAGCTGTTTAGCTTCATGATTTGAGTAATAACAAGTTCTTCACGGAACACACTATGGCAACCGAACTATATGAATCCTCATTTTTCTCCATGATTCCTTTGACGATACTTGCCATATTAGAACTCATGCCTTTTTGACAGGAAATAATTTCCCAATGTTCAAAATCCACGTCTTTTATATCTGAACGCATCGTGCAGGTCGATCTTCTCTCCATCTCCTCACAGAGTATTACGTAGCAGAAAAAGGCTTCGCGCATCACTAGAATGGCTTATGCCAGCAATGCTCACCAGGACTTTAGTACATAGCATCCTCTGCTTCGAACACCAAATGTACCACCGCCTATGCTTCATTCGGTGGAAGTAGTAGATTCAGAATTCAGAGGTCACCTTACACCTTCTTTACTTATACCTCCGCTCCATGTGCTCCAGATACAGCTTTCTCATCACAAAGTACCGGGGAACATAAAACTCCACGAGTACCACCGTACTCGCCAACGATACTCTGGATCACTATCACCAATAATCTCCACAGGAGCAGTCATTATCCTTAAATCTATGAAATCGATTGTTGTCTCTCACAATTATCTCTCTGCCCACACTGCTTGAGATAATCTTAATGGCGTCATGACAATCTAAGCAAATCCTAAGATTTTTAGTGATCCTGATAGGTGTTCCATGTGGAAGAATAATTAGTCCAAATGCAAGAGCGATCTTCTCGCTGTGAGACCAAATTTCTGATTCTCTCTCTTCCTCCTCCAAATCGTAGAGAGACAGATTTGTCTTAGGACTGTATCCTGCTGCCTCGACTTCTCTCCTCAGCTTCACTAACATTGCCTGAATCTCAGTATTCCTTTCGTGAGAGGAATCCTTAGCTTGGAAGACATGGATCTCACTCTTGTAGGCGATCCAACTATACCCTGTACCTTTTTTGATGTCTTGATTCTTCATGTTTGATCTAATGATGTTTGCTTCTACCCACCTGCAAATTTTACAAGCGAAAAATCTAAAGATAGGAAATCATCTCTAAAATGCCTATATTTGAAAGCAATCGAAGTTGCAGTGTCTAGTAAAGAGCATAAAACCATTTTCACACTTTATATAAGGACTCGAGCATTTTACTTCTGTAGTCCAAAGGAATAATATCGAAACCATTTGATCGATGTTAGGTATCTACCATTATTGGGCGTCGATCAACACAATCAAAGAGTTAAAATAAGAATGCATGTGCATGAGCAACAAGAATCACTACCTGCCAGAAGCTGCAAACATATTTGAATAAAGCACATGGTTACCCGAATCCTGAGGATCAAGCTCAAACAACTTATGAGCTGCAATGGTTCCTAGCTGTGGCTTCCCGTATAGTCTAGAAGCCGCTAAAAGAGCTCCCCATACTGAGACCGAAGGGACAATTGACATTTTTAATATAAAATCATAGGCTTTATCCACCATTCCAGCTCGTCCCAGCATGTCTACAACACAAGCATAATGACCTGATACAGGCTCAATCCCAAAGCTACCTCTCATAGACTCAAAAATATCCATGCCTGCCTTCACAGACCCTCCTCTACTACAAGCCGTTAGTACGCATATTAAGGTCACATAGTTGGGTTTCACATCATGATTCCCAGATGTCATTTCATCGAACAAGGAAAGAGCCATATCAGCACGGCCCAGGTGAGCATAGCCACTCAGCATAGAATTCCAAGAGACCAAGTTCCATTCAGGCATGCCATAAAACGCTTGCTCTGCGTCGTGGAGGCTGCCACATTTACCATACATGTCAACAAGTGCGCTGCCGACGAACACATTGCCCATTACGCAAGCCTTCTCTGCAACAGCGTGAACAGATCTACCCAATTCAAGCACCGCAAGCCCAGCACAGGCGCTAAGTACACTAGAAAGCATATACTCCGATAACACAATCCCGCCTTCCCTAGCTCTTAAGAAAAGCAAACATGCCTCCTCTTCTTCACCATTCTGTTGATACGCAGCAACCATCGAACACCAAGAAACATTGTTCCGCTCCCCAATGGCACCAAAAACCATCTCCGAGCACCTCACGTCCTCGCACTTCCCATAGAAATCAATCAGCCCGTTTGCAACCGACACATCCCCCGCATCCCCGCTCTTAATCAAAAACCCATGTAACTGCCGTCCCAATCTCAAGCTCCCAAGATCCGAACAAGCATTAAGAACCCCACAATACGTGATCGAATTCCCTTTACCCCCTCCCCCCGACCCCAAGAACTCCGCAAACCCGCTCACCGCATCCCCACACCTCCCGTCGCTCACCGCATTACAAATCCACGCATTCCAGGTCGCCACATTCCTCTCAGGCATTTCGTCGAACACCTTCCGCGCATCGTCCCTCCACCCGACCTTCTCATACATATCAAACACGCTACACCCCACAAACACATCCCTCACAAAACCCATCCTCACGGCCATCCCATGCACCATCCTTCCCGTCACGATCCACTTCAGCTCCCCGGACGCCTTGAGAGCACAAGGATACGTGAAGTCATTGGGCCGAACGGAGTCCCTGATCATGGACCTGAACTGGGCCAGGGCGGAGGCAGCGTGTCCGCTGTGGAGGGAGCCAGCGATGAGGGAAGTCCAGGTGACGACGGAGCGGATTGGGGAGAGGGAGAGGAGGAGGGTGGCGAGGGCTATGAGGTCGAGTTTGGAGTACATGTTGACGAGGTGGTTTGTGAGGACGAGCGGGAGGGGACAGATGGGTGTTGTTTTGAGGATAAGGGCGTGGGTGGCGCGGCCGAGGTGTGGGGAGCGGAGGGAGATCGCGGTGGAGATGATGGTGGTCAGGGAGGGCATGGTGGGCGGCTGAGGTGGAGAGGGTCATGGCGCGGAGGGGGAAGGAGTTCGGGAATATGATGTTTTATTAACCCTTGAACTTGCATCATGTGAGTGTATAGTTTTTCATTCGTATCTTTTCACGTTAGGTGAGGTTTTTTACGGATGTTTTTACAATTTTTTCTGGTAATTCGATTGATGCTAGGTCTTCCACACACGTCGTAACATAAAGAAGAAAGAAATTTGGATTGCATTGACATTGCCATCCAATCTTGCAACGAAACCACTCACTTGTTTCATCAAAGCCTCAAGTTGCTTGGCGATGGTGGTATTCACATCTAATTCAAGCACTTGTTGGTGTAACGTCCCAGGATTCTCTGTCCAATACCTGCTAAACACATGGCGTTACCGTCGTTCCAAAGTTTCCTTCGAAGCAAGGCGACATGAATACAAGAGGTTTAAGTATCATAAACATAAGATCTAGAAATAAATATCCAACTTGCAACGTCTTGTATTACATGGAAATCAATATCTAAAAAGAAAGAGCAATATTACAACAAGTCGAATTCATTCATCTTTGCTAAGTAACGGACCCTTCCTCGAATCTTTATTACCTGAAACGAACATGTAACCGTGAACTCGAAAGCCCAATAACACAGGATACACGTCCATCTCAGGGATCCGACATGCTTATTATATCATGCGTTTTCAATGCGCAAACAGGATGCAATGCAAACAACACCAAACAATTATATGTCAAGCAGGAGCATATAAATTACACACAAGGTAATATCTCAAGTCAAACAGGGTAATCCTTTTTCCGTCATCAATAGTCTTTATTGGGGTGTTTAAGGCTCGTATATATATATATATTTCGTGCAGGTCATATTAATTCTCATGACTTTTACAGGTTAATGACATGCTATGTCATGCCATATTGATTCTCATGATTTTTTACAGGTTAATGACATGATTTGTCACGTAATGATAATTCTTATGATTTTTTGCAGGTTAATAACATGGGAGGAGTTACCGCAGAAATTTAATATTAGCAGTATCGTCATACTAATAATAATTAAACAAACAAGATGGTCGATGCAGTCGACCCAGGACGGTTAATGATAATCAAATACGGCCACCAATTATATTTTAATTGATGCCGCTGCGTGCACGCGAAGGGGTTTCTATCCCTTCCTAGCTAGTTCAGGACCCGTAACTCTCCCAACTATTGTCATTTACAAGAATGTTTTCATGTTCAGATTTTCAGGTAGGTAGCATGAAATTAACCGCATTAATTTCATGTACGATAGGATTCAAGATTTTCAAGTTTCACAAGATTCTCGAGATTTCATGCGTGTACCATGAAATTTATTACTTAATTTTCATGTACAGTAAACATTTGTTTCGACATACATCTTTCATGATTTTCAGGCGTATAATATGATATTAATTATATTAAACCATGAATAGCAGACGACTAGCATGGTGTTTATAATTCATATTATATTCCGTATCGTTCACTTGAATTTTCAGGATTTATAGCTCGTTGCAATAAAACATAATTCACTAGCACAGGATATCACACGTCAAGAGCAAACAAACAATATTCAGGAATCGTTATTAAAATTCTATAATATTCTACAGGTTGCATCGTTACCTTTTTAGCAAACAAATCAAGGTAATCAAGTACATCACACTTTTATTCTTTTTATTTATCATGCAAGTAAGTGATCACATAATCACATAAATCAAATCGCGCACACGTGAACCAGAAAGTTACCTTGTCATGATTAAAACCAGAAAGTTACAAAATCCAGCGCACACTCAACCGTGCTGTTCAGTATTCATCGCACCTACATTAATAATATAATTATTATAAATATCTTAACATATTAATTGAAACAATGTTTATATTAATGTGTGTACATTATAATACACACTTAATACCCTTGAGCTTTAACAAAAAGGGAATCCATCCCCTTTCTTCCTCCGTCAGGGAGATCCCGAGCAGAACAAGACGCGACATCGACGAAGACGGGCTGCCTGCCGGTGGTAGAACATCTCCGGCGAGGCCAACGAAGACAGGTAAGGTCGAATACAGTCTCGTCGGCCGATGAGGGAGACAAAGCGACATCGGGAACTTAGGCGAGGTCCAGGATGCCGACGTTGTCGAGCTCGGTGGCCAAATTCGGCCTTGGACAACCGAGTACCTATTGGTTTTGGCTGCTTCCGTCGCCGGGAAAGGGTGGACGAGGACGGGGCACCGTTGGCGAAGGCGAGGTAGCTTCGGGGTTGTTCCCGCGAGGCTAGGAGATGTCTGATTATTCCAGATCTAGTCGCGAACAGGGGCTGCTTCGGGCGCCGGTGTCGGCTTCGGTGGCATCGAGCTTCGGCAGCGTCAGGTTTCAGCAGCGTCGGGTTTCAGCGGCGTTCTCGATGGCTCCGTCAGGGTCGAGAATTGCCGATGCGTGTGGGTTGGCTCGGGTTGGTTCGGTTTTGCTCGGGTTGTGGTCGGGAGTCGGGGGTTGTCGGATTTTGCCAGAATCCGACCCGGGGTTATATGCAAAATAAATATAAAACGAGAACAAAAGCTCGTAGGATCTGTTCTTTCTGGATGCAAAATTCCTTCTCGAGATTATGAGGTTAACCCGATTTGAAAAATGCGTATATGGACAGATGGTTGAGATATTTACGAAAGCAGTTGAGATATTCCCGCGATCCTCAACCATTCAAATCGTCTAAATATATTCAACATATTTATATTAATTTTATTTATTATTTTTTTTAAACTTTTTTTTTTTCTTCGGAAACATAGCACTTGTCAGGTTATTTATGAAGAAGTTCCTTGAAGCACTCCCATACTTCATTGATCGGCTCCATATTGAGCAAAAGATCAAATATCGGCACGAAGCAAAGTGGTCTTGACAAGCAAGCAAGGACTTCGCCATGAATTTTTGTGCAAGATCCACCCATGTTGTGATAGAAGCCTAGGCAAGTGAGAATAACCTTTTCGAGGCCATGCTTCTCAAAGAGAAAGAAAATAAATACAACCCGATTCGAACGCCTGCTCGCTAACACCATTTGCTTTCACGATCAAGTGATTATTTGAGTATTCTTGTGGAAGACCGAAGAATTGCTCGGCTTAAATCATGTTGATCAATGAGGGTTTCAACTCACAAAGTTTCTCGCCTCCATGGCAGATGTCACAATTGCGTTATTTCTTGGGTCACCCGCGGCATGGCTTGTTCTAGCATAGATCTTTCAGCCGGTGCTCCTTGGTTAGGCGCCACTAGAGCCGCTTTCAAAGTGCTTATTCTCACTGGAGATAGTGAAGGGTACATCGAAAACCATAATTGTGCTGCATTAGGATCGTAGGACTAGTTTTGAAAATGAATGAAATGTAATATTCAACTCATGAATGGATAACAAACCAGGGGGGATTCCTGATGAATGAACAACCCAAAAAAACAATTTTATCCATTCCTCCATAATCGGCTATTCCACTCCTTTTCCTATTACCACAATCCAAACAGGGGACGAGAGATAAATCGGTGCTGAGGCTCAGGCTTTACGGACAAACAATTCACCATCATCAGCTATCCGTCTATCATCGCTTTTTAATTACTTCCCCAATTTCGCAACCAAAAGGCCTTTCACTGAGGCTGTATGATATCTGGCACCAATGGTGAGTCACACTTTGATATGCGTCACCATGCAGTGGCATGACATCAGTGCCGAAGATCAT
Organism: Drosera capensis; assembly: GCA_001925005.1. NCBI lineage: Eukaryota > Viridiplantae > Streptophyta > Magnoliopsida > Caryophyllales > Droseraceae > Drosera > Drosera capensis. The sequence goes on from LIEC01007132.1 coordinate 47,457, forward strand.
ATAGAAAGTTGAAGGCCTGAAATTCAAGTAGTTTGGCTGCAAGCAAATTCAAATCTCATTTATAAAATATATGACAAATATTTCCAGAATTTCTTCAGACATGGTCTTTGGAAGGGTTAAACCCATTATTATTTGCAGGAAAAGAAGTTGATGGAAATACTGGGAGTACTTGGAAAACAGTTCAGAAATTTTGCGGGGTTCGGCCACATCAAGCACAAAGGAAAACCGGATGGTTACAATTCCCCCACAAACCAAGTAGCAGGAATGCTCCCGTGCTTCAGATGGCACGGCCCGTGTCTGATACCAAAATCAGCCCTGATGCGCCAGGCTAGAAAGCCAATTATTGATACATTTATTTGGTGAAGTTCTGCATTTTGGCAAATTCCACCAAGTAGCAAATTCCACCAAGTAGAACACAATGATGTGTTAATAGGAAAGAGCTGACAGTATGCCTTCAAACGGATCGTTAAATGCAACATTGTTTCCATAACGTGAAAGCACAATCTGCAAGATTGAAACTCCATTATAATCCAATGTTATGAGTGGAAAAAAGATAAAATGAAAAATGAACCACATGACAGATGATTTCAGAAAGTGCAAAAACTAGCAGGCTCCAAGCAACCAAAGGGATAAGACTATGTAACCATTATCCACCAACCCATGAAAATAGGAGAAATAAAACATTGCACCAGCCAATTGAAACTACCGTTATAATGAGAACATTGGTTACTTCGTTCGAGAGACTTTAATTCATTTGTATCGATATTAGATTGATTCATCCCTGCATTGTTGATATTCTATCTAATTTGGCCACATTGCATCCCCGACTGCTTCACAAGGAGTACAATATGCTTTTTGCCAAGCTTTCTTTCGCTTTGTCTTTCTCCAGCAACAATATTGTGCAGCGATAAAATTAATGCAGAATAAATTTGGATGAGTCCATGCTTGGGCCCTTAATTATAGAAAAGCTGCAAATAATCAGGCATGCGCCTTAACATATATACACACATCATCGACAGATATTTATATGGTTAGGCAAACATATCGACATCGGATACTATGACCAATTGTGGCCTTCAGACTCCAATCTTGTATGAACAAAAAGAGAGAGAGGGGGAAAGGGTCAACATAGATGTACCTGGTAATTTCCGAGCGTGTGTGTCTTGAACCCAGCTGCACAGTAATCAAGGTAGTATTCCCATTTGCGGATGAACTTCTCATCAAAACCAAGTGAAAGAATTTTCCTAAAATAACAGATATAGTCAGACAGTTGGAAATGGTAGGTTTTCATGTTCTTTTCTTCCTTCCCCTTTTTCCCTTGAGAAAAACAAAACCTTGTCCCAAGACAACCGCTAGAGAAACTCCACCCATCATTTGCATTACCATTTGCAAATTTGGCAACGAAAATAAAAGGACCCACCCACACCGCAATATTGCCAAATGCATTGCCACCTATATGGAATTTGTCATTTATTATTTTCTCAAATTTTACATTTTCATATGTCAATGTCAACATAATTCACATGATCATTTTGTTTTTGTTTTTAGTTTATCTTTTACAAAAAAAGGTTCAAAAGCAGGGATATATTTTTTTTTCAGTCGAAAAAAGCAGGGATATATTGAAAATATCGGATACTGGCTTGCTACATGGCAGGTTATTGACTATTTTTTCCTGTAGTGGATATTTTGGTCACAGCATAACAGGATTAAAAAACATAATAGCAACCGTTATATCAGCAGCTGCAACAGCTATTTAGAAAAATGCTTGCGATGACATGTTTTTCATAACAATAATAATATTTCATTTCACATGTTCATTTATTAACTAAAAGCAAAATTTCTAGCTTTCAAAAATTCTTTTTGTCCCCATTAGTTGGCTGCTACCGACTACTGATAGTCATTGGTTGGCGATAACCATCATTGGGCATAGCATTATCAAGGCTAGCGTTGTAGGGATTTAGTAGAGGTGTTCAAAGAATTAGGAAGCTAAGAAATTCTAAGTAAAAAATACCGAAAAGAGTTTCGAGTAAATGTGCCCTGGATCAAATTGCACTAAATCGCTTTGCAGATAAGAAGAAGAATGTTTGTGTTTGGGTGAGGTTGCTATCAGTTTTGCGACCCTTTGCTTCTCCCAAAATTACACTAGGGATTAATGGGCACTCAGTATTGTATGCTTAAATTAACCAAACGAACACAATGTCATATCAATTCGTTTCTTCATAAAGCAATGAAGAGAATATGAACTTACGTTTGATGCTCCAGAAAGTTCATCCGCCAACATCGGAGTGTTTTGTAGTAATGTATACCGATGTTCTCAACGTGTTCAACACTTAAACAGATCAGACCCATAAACATTGTTAGATAAAGCGATTACAACTGCACAAATTCCTTATTTAGTATATCATTGTGTATCAATTACCTAAGCCTTGAGGATGCGGCCATAGCTGCAGTTACCCGACTCAAGGAAGGTAGGTATGCTCCAGGAAAAATGAATTCTTTCACAAAACCAGGACTTCGCCGGAACTCATGAAACAACGGATCAGGTATCGAAGAGAACTGTGAGACAAGAACAGCCAATATCAACTACCAAAGGCAAACATAAAAACTAAGGGCCAAAACAACCATAAGCTACATAAGAAAGGCAACCACATAGGGTCGCAGAAGGCCTGCATTCAATGCATTCATGGTTACGGACTTAACAACCATGTAACACTAGTACAATGTAACGTAACTTTTTCCATATGCTTTTTCTGCTTTTCAAAAAGTGTAAAGTATAAAGTGTAGTATATGGTTATGTAGTCTATAGCAATGTCAACAACAGACCAGTTAGTAGCTAATATTAAATCTCTGCAACAACTCGGTTTTGCTAATATTTATTTTATTACATCTTAGTTTGGATTAACATTTCACATAATAACGGAGCCATGCAGTGGTCGCCTTAACTAAATATACTATCAGGACTTTAGTAGATATTATTTTATGTAAGACTATTTGTTTTGAAGAAGGGTTACTTAATTTCATATTACAACCTCAAATCCTTCATATTTTCATAGTACATAATACAACCACAAATAATAATAATAATAATAATAATAATAATATAAAACCACATTATTTGTTCAAATTATATTATCATGGATATATTACTACCTCAAATGTTACACATTTTTATATTGCCACCTCAAAATTTGCTTTATTTCGTTTTAGTTGTTCAAATTGTCATCTTGTGGACAAATGAAACTTCTAATCTTATATACTTCTATATTACAACCTAAAACTTAAATATGGCAATATTAGGATTCTGCAAAAACGCTTTTTGAACTCTGTGTTTCCTGTATCTCATTTCAAACAAAATTTCTACAACTATACAATTTTTTATTATTATTTTTTGAAATGATATCTTCTTCTTACAACTATGATTGTGACAATTACATACGAACTTGTATTGTAAACAAGTCAATATAGTCCTCCAAGACAACTGAAATCGGGGAACACAACATTTTCAAGTATACAGTGTATGGAATGTACGATTATTTATTAGATGAAACATAAAAATTATTCATGAACATTCAATTTACATATTGAATTAAGGGAGGGGGATAAAATAGGGGAAATTAAGACTCTAGAAGCGTCGAACCATTGGGATATTGATTGGTTTGGTTTCAATTAACCGGCTCAGTTTTTCTTCTGTTGGGTATCTAGAGATTGATAATGAAACCAGACCGTTAAATCCAAAAAACAGTGGCCTGTTGGCTACTTTTCTGGTAGCCAAAAGACTCCCTAAAACACATTATTCTGTTCAAGTAGATAAAAAGATTACAACGGTCATTTTTCTTTTCTTTTTTTTAGAACAACGGCCATTAATTTAAAAATGTAAAGAGAAACAATCTTTTTCTCTCTCTCTCTTCGGGGTTTTGAATGGAAATTCCTAAGATTTAGGGTTGTAATTTGTCAACAAAAATTCAACTTGAACAAGTAATATGGAATATAAACTTTTAAGGTTGTAATATGAAATTGTATGAAGATTTGAGATTATAATTTGTCAAAAACATTATAATTTGAACAAGTAATATGGAAATATTAAAATTTTAAGTTGTAATCTAAAATATGAAAGATTTGAGGTTGTATTATGAAAATAACACTTCGAAGAAATATCATTTGTTATTGACCTTCCATATTTTAAAGAGATTTCCTAGATAATATGTTTCCTTCTTAACTTATTATCCTATTGTAATATTTCCTTATCTTTCTACTTCATCCCGTTTAGTTTGCAATAGTTTGACACGACATATTTGCTGTATCAAAAGTTTGACTCCCATTGGATGATCAAACATAACCTTTCACAAAATTATTATGAAATTAATGATAATTAAATATGGGTTTAATAGTACAAACTGCCATATCCTGATCTAAATTACCCCTCCATCTCATGAAAATTACAACACTTGTCTTATTTGGATCTTCCATAAAAATTACAATGTTTCCTAATTTGGTAAAGAACAATATCAAATAAGCTCCAGTATACCCACTAACTCCTCTCACAGCAGCTACAGTAAATCGTACTTTTAATATTATTTAATATAAATTCAATACACATATAAATTCTCAATCCAGATCAAAATATTGCAAGATTCACGGGATGGACTACGGAGGGAGTATTATGCTTCCATGATGAGCCGATAGTAATCCTTGGCGTCGAAGCAGGTAGTATAAATCTCACTCACAAAATCTCTATGTTTATGAAGAGTTTAGGAGTTGATATTGGGTAAGACACTAGCTTTAATGCCATAGTTGGCAGTTGAGACAGATGTAGGCATAGAGAGTATCTAGAAGTACAGTTATCGAATTTTTGGCACTCCACCCTTATTTTATTGGACATACGCTAAAATAATACAAGAAACATATAGGCCCAAATCTATGAGGTCCAATCAGATAGCTTTAATACTCAAAACATTCTTGTAACTGATTGCACTCACCTGTAGGATTAGGAGACCGTTCTCTGCCAAGATAGAGTCGCAGCAGCTAAAAAACTCCTCACAATATTCATGGCCAACATGTTCTATCATCTCACTGCATAGAGCAACGGGAAGAGAAAAGAGAATGGTCGATCAAATAAAATGTACTCGTACACCAGGTCGAGCACAGCCAACCACCAGAGATCTCACCAAGCAAGGATTCTATCATATTTCTTGGTGGGAGGCAATTGGCGATAGTCACATAGAAGGAACTTTATTCGATCCTGAAAGTACAGAATTTGAAGCAAAAGAATGTGCGTGTTCAGTTGGGAGTAACAATTACAAGAACAATGGATAAACAATTGAAACAAAATGTGATTCAGCATACAGCATCAAATTTCACACCAAAAATTTTGTTTCATGGGATTTTGAAAGACAGAAGCTATTTTAATGTTCAACTTGGCATGTACGTGGCTAGAATTGGACATGTTTGCACTGGAGTGAGCCACAGGATGAGATCTACCTTTACACGGGTCCGTTCAAGCAAATCATGGATAACCATGAGGAGATCTAGACCTTCATTCTAGCCTCAGGACTTCCAGCAACAGCCAAGGATGGCCAGCCACGAGAAGGCAGAGACAATACATGTGTTTATTTTGTATATGTGTTTGGGGGGGGGGGGGGTTGGTTGAAACTAGTATTATTATTATTTTTTCTATAGGGTAAAGAGCGCAGGGCCACAGACTAAAGAAAAAAGCACAGGCTAAAGAGTAACAGACCTGAAGTCCAGCTTCCTTCACTCTTTGTTCAGCAAACATTAGCTGCTTCTCTGATATATTAATAGCTGTATATTTGCATCCAGTTTGCTTCACGACTTCTATGGCAAGGCCACCCCAGCCACAACCGATTTCAAGAACTTCATGATTCTCCATGATTTTAGCCTACATCGGATTGAAGAAAAAAAGGAATACATCAGTATTAGCAGCAGTCCTTATAAATTCTGATGGATACTTCTTGCATTAAAACATCACCTTTTTGACAAACACTGAGAATTTCCGGAGTTGTGCATCTTTCAAGTGTTCATCTGGGAACTATCATACAAAACAGAGGCTTGAGGCGAAACATACACTCCATTCTGACACTTTAATGCCTACAATTTTAGGTCTAACCTTGAACACACCACAAGAGTATGTCATTGTCTCATCCAGAAACAGACCAAACATTTCATTGCTCTGTAATCAGAAACCAAAACTTAGAGGTTTATTTCAGAGAACAATCGTAAAGCAAGTTATACATATTCCAAAACAGTTGAATAACCAGAAATCTCATGCTTATAAGGTGGAAGTATTGGACATGATAATATGTTAAGAGGATGCATGGAGTAATATTAGGAGACAATGCAAAGTAATATGGCCTAAGCGGATCAACTACTGTCTTGATATAACATCAAATGCAGATCAAGCATAAAGGATAACTTCAAGCTAAATATAATTCAAGCACAGATAAAGATAGCGAGCAACTAAACCTAATCAAGTTTTTTTCTATGTTATTCACAGCCTGAGTGGCCAAGTAGAATGTGGTGCACCACATTTGAAATCGGGAAAAAAAGGAGGCATTCTTGAATAAGCGTCACAATGGCACAAGCATGAGTACATGATAAGGTCAAAACAAAACCAACTATTGGAATACCATGAGGAAAGAAAGAATTTGGGAGGAAAAAGAAGATTGCATTGATTCTTCATAGGGCCCTAAAGAGTTATACAAGATATTCCATACTTTAGAATAATTATCTAGATTTATGTTTCTTAATTAACTTATTCTCTATTGTAGTGTTTTCTTAACCCGTATTTGATTACTCTATAAATACAGAGTATGTCAACACCAATAATAACATTGTGTTCTCCTCTTCTATTTTATTTTATAACAAGCCTAAATAAGAAATTACATCAATAAGAAAATATCCCAACGACTAAGTTTATCCTAGCGACTAAGAAAATAACAATACTGTGGGCCCATATCATCATCTTGACTTTTCAATAGAATACTAGAATTGATTCTTTGTGCTGTTCAAGCAGGAACGGCACAAGGTCACACATTCGAATCTTGCAACCCCATTTTATTATGGTGTCTCTGAAACACGGAGTACTTAAATAAGCGTTAGGGAAGTGCATTATCGACGTTTCATTTTTTTGAAGGGAGTATAAGTTACTTGTAATATTGTGAGCCTCCTACCTAGAAGAATTTATATTCTCTCTCGTCATATAAGAAAAACTCCTATCGTGTTCTCCTATCCTTTCGCTTCAGAAATGATTACAGCTGTGCAAAAAGAAACCTAATGTAGAAACATAAGGAACGAATTGTTAAATATCTCATACCAAGTCATAGTGGTAAGCGATATTCCTTCGAGCTTGGGCAAGTGTATTTTTCCTTGAAGCATGATGATGGACATATCTTACAGTAGCTACACTCGTAGTAAGAAGCACGGGCCACCACCAACCCCTTGTAGAAATGAAAGAAGTTGAGTGTCAATAAATGAAGGCAATGTGGCCTAGAAGCAACTCAACCCCTATCTAAATGTACCTTTTCTCATGAACGGTCGAGCCATACGAATTGGCAATAAAGATCTGTATTATTCAAATTTGTTAGTTGGGTAAACACTAAAGAGAACTATTCAAAAAGTAGCTAACAGAATCTTCGTTAACCAACAAAATTATATTTTGAATATATAGCAAGATTACATAACTCAGTTATATATATTATAATCTTTATGACATGGATTGTAATAAAAGTGATAATTTTCATCTCCCTAAACGTTTTTCCTTAATCATCTTGTTTGGAGAACAATTAACGAGCACACTTTCATCTCATTCGCCACCGACACCTTTGGCGCCCTTGCCAAGAATGCGATAACCCTGCTGAACCGCATCTCCAAGATAGCCAACGCAAATGCACCTGTCCCTAACCAGCAAATGCCTTTCATCCGAATCGGGTTTGCCATCCAAAAAGGAGTCGCCGCGTCAATTGTGGCGTGGATGGGTGATGTCTTTATTTAAATCTGTAATTTCATATAAATATTATTACTTTGTTTAAAAATAGCAAAAAAAAAAACACAACTCAAAATGATGTTTTGATTGTAGCTATCTTTTACAGCACAAAAGTTAAGCCGATATATATATGTCGAAAATGTGTGACTAATTTAAAATCAGCCAGCATCCCTGATTTTAAATCAACCCCACAAACCCCTATATATATATTGGGAAAAAGGGACTAAAGTGTCTTTAACCAAGATAGGTAAAAACATTCACAAAAACACGATGATGGACATCGTTTCTCAAGAATTCGACCCTTAAATGTGATCATCTACTCTAATAAAATATGCTAACAAAAACTGAAATCATTTGTAATTCTTAAAACTACAAACCATTAGAATGAAAGGTTTAAAATAGTCATTAAACAAGCTATATCATTCTCAAACGCACGTGTAACCAATGACTACCAAATTTTGCTAACATGATGTAAACGTGTAGATGACAATATCCATGTGCATAGTTGATGATAAACAATATCAATTATCGTGTTTTTACGAGTGTCTTGAGCCAAGTTAGCTTGAGTTAATCATAGCTTGAGTTATAATTAATATATACATATATACGGAAATGCGTGGTTGATTTAAACTCAGTCATGTTAACTGATTTTATACCATAAAAGAAAAGATTGTTGTAAAGATTTGAAACAGTGATTCTGTAAAACAGAATCTTGTCATGAATCTTTCTTTTTATGGCATAAAATCAACCAATATGACTGATTTTAGATCAGCCCCACAAACCCTATATATTGGGTATAACTCAAGCTATGATTGACACTACATAATAATTTTAGCATAAAATAATATATGATTGTTTCACAACACAAGTTAGAGTTTATCTTGACCACCTCCTCTTGTTCCAAAGTTGTGATTACTTTGGGGTGGAGATTGTACCATTCATAAATAAATAAGGCCCAACTGTAATACCTGAAATAGATTTAAAAGACCTTCGTTTTTGTCAGAAATGGAGAAATCCCCATCCGTATAAGCATCCGCTACTCCTAGATCACCTCGTGTAGCAAACTGCAAACATCTCATGCAGTTCAAACAATTATCTTTCCATGAGTTATTCTCAGTTCATAATGATTCAGTCTACAATTTTCTATCTTCACAACTCACAAGTTCCCATAAATCATCAACTATGGGGGACGTGCACAACATTTCAACATCTACCAAGGTTCTTAAATACCTTCCAGTAGAACTGGGCACTGTGAACTCTTAGTGCAACCTTGAGGGGACATTTTTCGTGGGAGCCTTGGAATCTAAGCACAGAGACACCATCCTCTAGTAACTGTAGGGTCCCAAGGCAGGAAGGGAAGATACAATCAGTTGACATTAGAAAGCAGAATGCTTAGAAAATTGAATCATGAAGAGATAAAAGGCAAAGGCAACAACCAGATATTTCTGTCACGCAGAGAGTCTTAGGGAGGACAAGATGAACAGATCATCTCTACTATCTCTACTATAATATAGGGACTTTTTTCTCATACCTTCTGAAAGGTCGAACCTCTGACTACATGGTTGGAGAAGAATTGTTGACCACTAAGCCAATCCTTCTTGATCGACCGAGAGAGAGAGAGAGAGAGAGAGAGGGAGGGGGAGAGAGAGAGAGGGAGGGAGGGAGGGAGGGAGAGAGAGAGAGAGCGCTTCAAACCTTGTTTTGTGATTAGTTAGGATACAAACAAAGCGAACTTACTATACACCCAGCTGTCACGAAGCGTTTGAGGAACCCAATAACCAAGAAGCGAGCTGCAGTTTCTAGAAACGAAGGCGGCATCCCTTTTGAGTTCTTTAGAACAGCATAGCTTCTGCCAAGTATCCCTCGAGCAGCAAATAGTCCAGCCTAGAATACAATCAGCTATGGGTTGAAACAGAGACAGGCTAATTAAATCCATTTGCAGAGAAGTGTTGGGTTATGGAACAAGGAACAATACAGACGACAAGTACATCATGCCCAATATCACAAAGTAACGAGTTGCTAACTTAATCTAACTATCAAGATTATAATTAAGCCGAAAATAGAAGCATATTGAGATACGATTGAAGTAACAAGATGGTAACAATTTAACTTACGGCCCTGTCACAAAATATCATTTCCCACATTTGAAATCTAAGCCCTTGTATTTAACTGTACAAAACAGGATATTTCCGCAGTGTGCAGGACTTGGCAAGTAAGATGATACTCGGGGCATAAGTTTCAAGGACTCCTTACAAGCGCATTTCAAAAAAAATTCTTGGTAAGTGGAATACAAGAAAGTTAGGGGGCGTATGTAATACCCCAAATGTTTGTCCTAACGAGTTTGATGAGACTATCCATGCAAACAAGGTGTATTTATTTATTTATTTATTTGATAACTATCATTATAAAACTCCACAGTTAAACGTGTTTGACGTGGAGCAATGGCGGGATGGATGACCATCCTAAGAAGTAACCTGAGGTGTGTGGGAATGAGACCAAAACAAGTGTTGGTTTGTGATGCCGGTTCTAAGCCTGGAAAGCAAGTTCTTGATAACGATCCGGTAGCAAGGATTGGTCGGGGCGTTACAGAAACTCTAACTGTGCTTGCAACATCTAAGAATAGGTCAGTATACGTCATGTATTCTCTTTATGTACATATGGTCTTGGCGGATTTAAGACTACATAAGCCAACGGTCAAATTTATATGAGAATATATACAAGGATGATGCCAGTATTCTGATGCTCACTATGTTCTAATTTGGCTCATATCAGCCAAATACATCTTCCCATGATATTTAATGTTCATCCTTGATTTCAACCAAAACTTAGGTGACACAGTATATGTTTTACTGACATATATAAATAAATAAACAAAGGTAGGAAGAAAATGCACCTTGAGTCCATCTTGAGAGGATCCACAACCTGAAACAGAAAACGGATAAATTTACTATGTTTACTACCAAAGTAAATATAGACTGTGACTGAACGTTTTTCCTCTCATCTCATCGGGTCTGGTTGGTATCGTTGTTAAATCTGGTTTTCTATTAACGTCTCTAAAATAGATGTGTTTGGTATTGATTCTTGTTTTTTAAACGGATGAAATAGAAACAAAAAACAGAAAACCATTTTTTTGATTTTCTATTTCTGTTTTCTGTTTCATCTGGGTACAATATTCAAGATCCGTTTTACAAAAAAATCATTTTATTGACCAAATTGATTTCGATTTTCGTTATTGATTTTTTGTTTTTATTATTGATTTTGATTTTCATAATTTTGAGAAATGATACCAAACAACTCCTTCAAAAAACATGCTAGGGAAAAAAGCATTTAACCCCAAAACGACAAGACAGTGAAATGTGATAGACAACTCATAACAGCTTTGAAAGTGGGCACTTAAACCTCACTAAATCATTTAGGAATGGCATGTTTTTGGCACTAAACCCAACTGAAAGGGGGTCATCTGCCTATTCTTAAATTTGGAGCGTAATCTGTCACATCACATGGTTCAAACGGTTAAAAAGCTTCCAAGTTCTCTCATGTATTTTGCAGTTACATTGAAGAGCTTTTACAAGGCTTTACCATGACAAAAACTGAATACAACTCTCTATTTACTTACGATCAAATGAATTTCTGGATGAAATTCTTGAATAATGGTAAATGAATATATGAAGAAGAATTGGCTCGAAGAAAGTGGAGCAAACTTTGACGTATACAAGTACTAAATAAATGCATTGAACTCAAAATTGAGTCATAAGCGCTTCTGCTAAACACTGAATGCATTTGGGTGCTTGGTGAGGGTGTAGGTTGGATGATTCACAAGGGTGTTGGCTTATAAACTTGACATGAAGAACACGTTTTCCACCGGCCAGCACTATTCACCGGCCACTATTCGGATTCCACGTTTTTGGTCGAAAACGTGTTTTTGCATAGCATTTGGTTTTCTATAAATAGGTTTGAGTTGTAAGGATAGAAGAGCACCTCGGAGACAAATCAATAAACAAGAGCACAGAAAACGGAAAGGTTTTTCCCACAAATCATTTGTCTCGAGACACCACTTATAAATCTAAACCTACATTTGGTATCAGAACAAGGAGGTGGTGTGTTCATACCCGGTCGAGGAGTTATCGGCCGAGGCGGCAGCCGATGAGGTAGGCGCAGCCGAATCCGCCACCAGGATCCGCTAGCCTCGATCTAAGATCTGAAGAACATCCAAGCCGCAGAGACGAGAACGAAAATTGAAACAAGCTCGTCAACAACCACCAGGCGTGCTTTCCTAATCTGAGAGCGATCGGAGCGGGGAAGGTGGTGTGTGTGTGACGAGCGGCGTCCGGTTACATCGCTTCGTGGGTGTTGGGTGAAGAGGAGAGAGAGGAGAAAGGGAAAGGGGAGGCGGCCGCGGTGGGGAGAGAAAAAAAGGGGAAAATATGTTTTATATCAAGGATATTTTTTTAAAAAAAGAAAGAGATTGTAAAATTTAAAAAAAAACGTTTTTTAAGGAAAAAATTGTTTTTTTAAGGAAAGAAAAAAAATGTCCATTATTCCCCAGCGCGTGTCAAAGGAGAGTGGCGGAATGCCGTTCAATTATCCGATGCTGAATTCCTTAAACTATACGGTATGTGCAATTAAAATGGAGGCGATCCTAGATGCTCCGGAAGTTTGGGAGTCGATCGAATCAGCGAAGGAAAATGAAGTTGATCCGAGAAAGGATAAAAAGGCACGGGCCAATATCCTCCAGCAATCCCCGAAGATGATCTTCTTCAAATTGCGAAGAAGAAGACAACAAAGGAAATTTGGGAGAGCCTCAAGACAAGGTACCTGGGTGCCGATATAGTAAAGAAGGCTCGGTTGCAGACATTAAAAAATGAATTTAATGCTTTGCAGATGACAGAACAGGAGTCCATTGACGAGTTCGCCGGAAAACTCAGCGACATGTCTAATAGATTTTCCAGTCTTGGTGCAGATCTTGACGATGTTGCACCCGTCAAGAAACTATTCGAATGTGTGCCTGACAGATACTTCACAGTCGTTGCCGGGATCGAACAGTTTTTCGATCTTGACACGATGCCGTTCGAGGAGGTATTAGGGCGATTAAAAAAGTTCGAGGAGAGAACTCGACTCCGCGAGAACACCGGTAGTGGTGGGAGTCAACTCATGTTCACTCAAAACGAGCGGCAGGCAACCCAAAGGAATAACACTTCATCATCTAGTCAGGAATGCGGATCCGGTACTTCAGACCGAGACAAAGACGAGTGGCGTGAACGAAATCGCAGAAGGAGCGATCGAAACGGCAGTTATGCAGTGCGTCAGGAAGGTACGGGAGGCACCGGCAGCCGCAGCCGTGACAAAAACCATATTAAGTGTTTCAATTGCGGTAAGATGGTACACTATGCTTCGGAGTGTTGCAGCAAGCGACGAAACGACGAGAGACAGTACACATACGCTGTTTCGGACGAGTCAGCGTTATTGTTTTCCATGTCTCAGGAGGAGACACGAGGTAAACAGCAAGACGCCATACAACCCAGAGAAGAAAAGGGTGGTGAAGCTATTTCACCATGGAGAGGAGGAAAAGACATCAACCAAGGATGTCTGATACCTAGACAACGATGCCAGCAATCATATGACGGGACGACGAGAAATGTTCTAAGAACTAGATGAAAAGATCCTCGGGGAGGTGAGGCTTGGCGATGGCAATGTCGTTCAACTCATGGGCAAAGGAACGGTCGTGCTCCAGTGCAAGAATGGAGATCAGTATATCCTCCATGAGGTATACTACATTCCTAAACTTTGCACTAATATCATCAGTCTTGGACAGATGACAGAGAATGGAAGCGAGGTGAACATGGTGGGAGATGCTATAAAGATGTAAGACAACGACACGTTATTGATGTTCGTGAAGCGCACATCAAATCGCATTTACAAGATAAGTTTGGAGTTAGCCAAACCAATATGTATCCTAGCAAGTTTCGAAGAACCGAAAGGTGTGGTAGTGTCAGAGTCACCCGTGACAAGCGTAGCAAAATCAGAGTCAGTCGCTGGTGCAGGTCATTCGCCACCTACAACAGGAGAGGCAAGCCAATCTACATCGACTTTGCGCAGATCAGCAAGCCAATCTACATCGATTTTGCGCAGATCATTACAAGTTCTGGACACTACAGCGATGAGTTCGGACGATGACGATGGCGAAATCGTCGACGAGCAAGGACGCGCAGACAGCGCAGAGAAAGTGATAGTCGTCACATCAAATCGAGCATTATTCTCGATCCACAAGATAATGTGAATCTGGAACGTAAGAAACCCGGTATCCTGGAAAAGGACAAATGGGTGAATGCTAAACATGACATCTTCTACAAAAGGGATAAGGTTAGAAAACCTGATGGAAGCAAGGGTCTGACGACAGTAAGAAGAAATCCAAGGATCAATCGGAGAAGAAACCCAATGAGGAAAATAGTCTCATGATTTGGGGCCATGTCAAGATTAGGGGGAATATGTTGGCTTATAAACTTGACATGAAGAACACGTTTTCCACCGGCCACTATTTGGATTCCACGTTTTTTTGTATAAAAACGTGTTTTTGTATAGCATTTGGTTTTCTATAAATAGGTTTGAGTTGTAAGCATAGAAGAGCACCTCGGAGACAAATCAATAAACAAGAAAATAGAAAACGGGAAGGTTTTTCCCATAAATTATTTGTCTCAACACACCACTTATAGATCTAAACCTACAAAGGGATCAACGCCCACGGAATTACATTTCGCGAGGCAACCTTTTGATTGATGGTAGAAGTAGCAACAGGTAGATTGATGATGCATTTCAAAGGTTAAAAGGAACTTCTGATGTCATGAGAGCTATATGAAGAGAAAATAAGGTGTTTGTTGTGGGAGGATGCAGCCTCAAAATGTAAACGTGCACGAGGCTTATCGGTGGAAAATTTTATGGCTAAAGGGGCTTTGGGTTTGACCAGGTATATATATGTATATAGTGTGTGTCGGGGTAAAGGGCCAGCGGCAAACTGGCCGTAACCAATCCCTTTGAGAGTACAAAAAAAAAAGCCTCGGTGACAAAATATGTAACCACACTGTCAAAAATAGAACCACACTTCTAGACTTCATACTTTTTCTTTTTTCTCTTCAATTTACTAACACCAACTCATAGCCATGTGAAAATCAGTTTTGAATTTCTTGCTCCATTAAAAAACCAATAATCTTGATTCTCATATTTGCTCCTCGACAATATGAGGCATATAATATATATATATGTCAATTAATCCAAAACAGTAAGAATGTAAGCTTGAAACGAGTTTAGGCACATCTTCTCAAACTACACCTGACCGATAAAGAACTCACCTTGATATTTTCCACAAAACCAAATTCGTCTCCTCCCTTGGATACAGTCAAGCTCGGAGGAAGCCTTAGCTGCAGCACATGTGGGGATGGGATTTCCAATGGACCAATTCAGGAAGTTGGTATCCGGTCCATGAGATGGATTTATAGTCACGAAAAATGGAAGGCTTGATGCATTAATGTTCTGCAAGCAAGGATCATAAAACGCTAAGAAACTAACAAATAAGTAACAACAGCAATGAAAATGAAACATTTACACAACATCCACAGTGTATCAATTTTATGCAAACTCGTTCAGAGAAGAAGCTAGCTTAGCCTTGCCTCATGTGAATGGAATTCATATACTTGTCACAGAATAAATCTTTTCCATATATTTCGGCTCCAATTATGGGGGAGCGTTGAGATCGTTTAATTATATTCATGAAATTCATATGCTCACATGTCTATGGGTCTAGAAGCATAGTCCACGATCGCAATTCTTGTACTAGTCTATAACACCATGTCACCATACAATTTTTGTTTTATCAATTTCACACATGACCCCCTAGACAACTGTTGGGACATACGCTTAGCATCTAGGGTGAATATACAATGGAAGTCCGACCACCTAAACTGCCAAAAACTTTTTCCCTTGGCACATAATTTCATTAAGAAGTCACTCTGGAACTAACAAAATGGAAAAAAATAAAAATACACAAACAAAGTCATCACGCAGAGTTAAGTGTTACATTACCTGAAGACCATTAAGCCAGTATGTCAAAGACCCTATATTTTTTGCATTTTGGAGAAAATTCCGTGCACTCCAAGCTGCTGGACTTTGGGGCATTAAACTTTTGTCTTGGTGAAGGAAAACATCACTGCACATACATACACAGATATTTATCCCAATCCCAGTGGAAAATGATTAACATTATCATCAGTTTCAGCATGACATGACACAAGCAAAAGAGAGACAGAAATTAAGAATACAACCCAGATCTAAAAAAGAAATAATCTGTATCAGAAGGTAAGTCGGTGTACGTAAACTTCAGTTGACAAATTAAAATAATAATAAAAAACACAAACTTTGCATTAATTAAGAACTCTACCAGCTCAAGACAACATCCAATTGGATAGTAGCAGTTTCAACTCAAGCTGAGATATACGTGAATTTAACCAAAGGCGCCTACTCAATGGGTATTGGGTAATACTAACGGAATTGCTAGACATGCAACATATATGAACAAAATAACAAATGTCATATTATAGAAACGGATTTCCCTTAGAAAAAAAATGCGGAAAACTAATTGTGGCCTGAAAAATCATGTACTAGACCTTATAAAGGACTTGGGTATGTTATTCCCACAACTAGAGCATATTGGACTAAATAACCTTAACAGAGAAAAAAATAAGGTCATACACGAGCCTTTAGTATATACCTCGCAGAGATAACCATAGTGGTCCTAGGTCGTGCAGCATAGCATGACGCAAACAAGGTGATAACACTCCTATTTCAGATCAGAAAAATCCATTGCTAAAATATTGACTGATGTGAACAAAAATAATAGTTGGATGGAGTTGAGTACGGATCTACTTTGTGATGATAAGTCCGTCAGCGAAAACTGATTTAAAAGGTCCGAACTAAACAGAAATCCAACCAGAGTACAAACGTCAATTATTTTCACCACAACATTTAAACATGATCGGAAAGAGGGGTACCAGTTGCGATATTGGAAAGCACCAAGAATTCTTGCTTCTTCATATGTTGCTTCTTCCCCTAATACTTTCATAGCATCTGGCGCTTGAATTGCCATAATGCATCCATCATAGATATCGTATGAACCATCATTAAAGAAAATTTTGCAACCTGAACAAGTTCCACATCGTGTGAAACATCATTACAGAATACAGACCAATTTATGGTATTTAACAGATTCCTATTTTCTCTATTGCCACATTTTGAATGGACCCACCGATGATATGAAGAGCCGGCTTCTTCTCTCACAAATCAATGGATGATATACAAGAGAAGTTGTTCATTAATTAAAACCATGCAATATCAGATGTTCAAAGTTAGTACCATGGAGTATGGAGTAGTCTTTAAGATCCAATCAAGCATGAGCCTTCAATGCAGGTTGAAATGTTTTGAATACTTCGGATTAAACAGAAAACTGACATCATTGAACTTCGAGGTGGAGTAATCCGCAGTTACAAAGAAGTTAAAAATATAGAACCAAAAAGTGTTTGTGATAAAAATTCTATACTCTATACTAAGCAAATAGATGTAAAGTCCCTGTTTGTCTCGCATCGGTATATCTTAGCCATCCAAGATATGAATAATAGTCAAGATTTATTATTACTAATTTATATAATAATTTGAATTTTAATCAAAATAAAACCAAAAGGTAATATAAAGATGGATATACTACCTCTGCCCCAACTCTCATATAAATTACGATGTGCTTATTTGACACGATTATTAAGGAAAGCATCGACTTTGTATTATTTTATCATGAAACCCTTGTGAGTGGGAGAATAAAATATGAAAGGATGAAGAGAGAAAAAGTAATAAAAGAAAAGATGATATGATACGAAGTATGGGTATTTTGGGTCTTTAGTATTCTAGACTTGACTCTAAACTTGACTAATATGGAAGTGTTAGTACTTCCTCTGTCTCAATATGGATGCAATATTTTGATTGTACGCACATGCCGATGTGAAATTTGACTCGTGACGTGAGACGATCAAATATCATTTTTCACAAAGTTATGAAACATTAATGATAATCTAAATTATGTACTTCGATCCTGCTCTAGTGTCGTAATTTTGACACGTCGTTAAGAAAAAAAATAAAGCTCCTCGATAATTTACGCAGCTTTATCCCTAGCTTTATCCCTATTTTTATATAGAGAGACTGTTTCCTGATGTCCTCAGATGTCGAATCCCTTAACTCACGATTAGAAGAGGAACGACTTACTATTGAGCTAAGTCAACTTGACTTAATATATTAGTGTTTTGAAAACAATCAAGGTTAGCAGGTGCAACCCTACTTTTATTTGGAGAAACCCCACTGTCAAAAGCAACTCCGTGAGATTTTTTTCAAAAATAGTAGGTAAATTATCCTTTTGATTTTTAAAATTTTTGAAACAAAACCTTCTCAAATAAATTACACTGAGATCTAGGCCATGATTATTTATAGCATCTACTTCACTACCTTTTCCAGCATCAACGATTTCCTGTGTATATATCAAAGCATAGGGGCTGATTTTGATGCAGTTAATAGACAGCAATATACAATATTTTGTGGTTGGTGTACTGCAATTTGCTCTTTGTATACAACAGTTCGATTATTGTATGCAATAGTTCGATAGTGAAACTCTTGAATAATTACAGTACACAATCATCAAACTGCAGTACACCTACAGCAAAATACTCTACACCAAAAACAAAATATTGTGTACAACTGCGTGTTTGGCTGTAGCAAAATCAACCCCTTATTTTTGTATAAATACAGATATAGATATAGATGCTTGATCAGTTTTTTTAGTTAATTCTTCATTTCTTTTACCCCGTGTATTGCTACACGGACAGGCACACCTGTAAATTCTAATAAGTTGAAAGGAACTAGAGTGGGGCCTAATAAATCAATAGCACACACATTCCAAAACTCCAACCCAGTGAATAAAGGATCCTAATTATAGGCATCTCTAACTTGGATATTGTATAAATTGAAAACAAAATCATTCACACAGAAACTACGGAAAAAACTGAAAGTGCCCAATTATGAGGGCCTCAGTCCTCTCGACATCCTTAAACATTCAGCCTAAAAGGTAGAATGAAAGGTGATATCATCAATAGGCATATTTAATTCGAATTCATAGCATTTTAATCAAGTTAACGAGCAATCGCCTAGGCATTTTGGCTTAAAATCAAATAGACTAACAAAAGAACTTGCCTCCGTCACATGTTGAGATGGAATTCACAATGCAATTAGTTTGTATAAGGCAATCCCTTGCCTCCAGCTTCTCCTTCATCTAGCCATGACATTGACACACCCACAAAAAAAAAGGAAGGAAAAAGTACAACAGTTCATTTAAAACAATGTTAAAGAAGCAGCAGGTTTCACTTGTCACGGAGTATGTAGGCACAATCTTGCAACCTTATTCACAAAAAGAAAAGAACCCCCTTTCATCGTATGCCATTGTGAACCACCAAAAAGCTGCAAAACCCGAACAGGTAAAAAAAAAATATAGCTGAGGTAGGTAGCATTACGAAAAAGTTCGAGAATGTTTAAATAAATGCAATTTACCTGAAGCAAATGATGGTTGTTCAAGAATTTAAGTGCCCTGAAAGCAGAGAACGTGAGAACTTGCTCCGGAGAGCAAAACCAGATTGAACAACAAATTGGAACCTACAAAGTGAGAAAGTATACGCAGCAGAAAATTGAGAAAATAATAATTTGTTTCTCCATCTGCATATGAAAACAGGACATGACAGTATAAAGACCGATGTAAGCAACTTACAACATAACAGTTCAGAAACAACTCGGAATAACCCCTCCACTTAAAGAAATCTCCAAGCGATTTTTGAGTGTCAACAGCTGCGTTGTCTTCGTACACTTTGATGTAACTAGGAAAGGAAATAGGGTAAAACAAGGGCAGTATAACGAATAATTAACTACACCAATATTTAAATAGAAACGTAGCAAAGAACACTCAATTAACCACTACTCTTGAGTCTTGATTAACTTACAAAGGAAGCAAGAGACTAAAACAATGCATATCTCCATGGGAAACTATAGGAAAAGGAGTTCAAAGGTATTTTGGCTATGGAGAAGAATAATGTTTCAGATAAATCGGACCAAGAAAACGAGAAAATATGCTATTGTTTTTTAATGATGCTATGAGATACTTGTACAACAGTAGATCAAGAGTGTACGATGTTCAAGCAATACTAGCACCATTTGCAGAGAAGAAAAAACGTTAAAATGGATGCCTTAGAAAAGGGATTCAAGTATAGCATAATAACAATCAGCTAGCCTTGTGACCGAGATAATGAACGGGCATCCAAAGAGAGAGTAGCTCACTCAAGGACATCATTTTTGAACTTGTGAATCTCTTGAAGCATTTTCAAAAAGTGTAGACTCAAGGCATTCTTCTTTTGCGCAAACAAACTAGTCAAACCATTTCGAGAGCCCCATTCGCATCCTTCTCCTTTATCCAAGCTGACTGAGAACGAAGTGTCAACAGTATCCATGTCTATTCCAAGTTCCTCAAACCACTCCATCAAGCTTGAATAGGTTTCCTGTTGAATAGCACATCAAATCAAGAATTAAGGAAAAAAGAAATGTTCCATCAAAATTGAGTTGGACATGCTCGATTTGTACAATTAACTCAAGTTGTTTGTTTGTTTTGGTTTTCTACTTTAATATTTACATGGACCTTGGAGCAACAGAAAATATAATACTCTTTTTATCCCATAATATAAAAAACGATTTGATGCGACACATGAATTTATGAGTGTGTTGAACTTTTGAGGAATTTTGTGAAGAAAAAACATGTTTTGAGTGACAGTTGGAAAGAAGATAGTGGAGTGTACTGTAACAAATGATGATTGACAAATTGTTTTGATATTTTTCACGTGAAAAAGTTACTAAATATGAAATGTTGCTTATATTTTGAGACGGTCTAAATAGGCAAGTGTTGCTTATATTTTGGGAGGACGGGAATATATATTTGAACAATCATAATCCACAAACACAAACCGAGAGGGAAAGATTGTACCCCATCTTGTGGAAGTCTTCTTCCAATACTTCAGCATACCATCTCTTTTTTTCTTCTATTTTTAGTCGAGAGAATATCTTTTCACTAATGGTCCTAAAACCTAGCGGCGCAAATTCAGGTAATGGTTATTAGATTCTTCAAGATCGGAAATACCAACAAGGAAAGCACGAACACACCAGGCCCCATAAAGTCACAAAAAACAGGTGGGGTCAGTATCCAGAATGAATTGACAACTCTTAGGACAAAGAATATCTTAGATAGAGAAAACAGCTTACTTTCAGAACCTTCAAAAAAGTCGGATAGTGGATCGAGAAACCTCCGCCCAATAGAGCTTAGTCAAGAGTAGACCTTCATGGTTTTGCAGTAAACGGTAGGCTAAAATCCTATCGTACTTATTTTGATTTGAGGTTTAAAAAGTGTTCGGTTTGTTAATTCATATGGATATCTTACCCAGACACACTTCGGATGTGTTGGGACTTTCTAGTTAAGCTTTCCCCATATCCACATAATTTTCTCTCTTCGTCCCATAAACATAATATCATTTTGAACTTTTTATTCGTGTCAAGATAAACTTTGATCAGTATCGCGGATTGATCAAATAATGTTTTCTCAAAATATATCATAAAACATTGACGATAATTTGAGTTGCGTACTTTAACCTGCGCTTAGAAATTTTTTTATCATTGCATCGTTCAATGAGACAACGAAACTTAGCAACATGTGTTCTTAACAATACCACATGTTAAATCATTGTGATCTTTGTGGGATGAAGGGAGTATCTATATTGCCTAAGCAGAGTTTTCTTCAGAAGACACTCCCGTCTGGAGCACCTTCCGCTATTCAATCTCCTTTCTCTCCCTTATTTTCTTTGAGTTCTGTTGTGCAAATAAGCAACCTAGTTGCCTATATAAAAAGAGCATTTCTCCCTTGTAAATGTACCCCCAAAAAAAAACTGGAGAGTAGTTAAAGTGTTTTAACACTTTAACTTGTACTTTTGTGTAATCTTTTGATTTAGTGTTTCATCTAATAAAATTGTTGTTTGTGTTCTTAATTGTTTGTGTTTGGTGTTTTGGGTCCACTAAAAATACTCAACACCGTCTATTCGAATCGATCATAATATCGACGACGAGGGAGTTTTTTAGGAAAAATGTTGACCAATCAATGTGACCAATATTAAGACAAACTTCCTTCTATGGTCTCTCCAAAAAAAACAAGGTTCAGAAAAGTGGATAACATATTGCGGATAGCAAAAAGAGGAGCATATCGGATTGCGTATATCGGACGATATAGGGAGGTTACGAATTTTGCATTTTCATAAAATTAGGGACATATATGTTTATACAATGTGAAAACAAATACATTAGCTGATTGAAACAAAATATGCTTGCCGGCACCGGCGGCATGTAGAGATACCTCAACCGAGAGCGGAGAGGAAGGAACAGAACTTGCAAGTGTCAACACCACCGTAATCGACTTCGCACAGGAGAACAAGAGTCATCCGCCTGATGCGCTCGCTGTCGCCAGCATCTTGCCTTTCCATCCGCCGTTCAGTCGACTTCGCCGTCGTAGGATTCTCCCCAGCGCCTCGGTGCAGGCCAGTCGGCAATGAGCAGTCGTGCTACTCAGAAGTCGGAACAAGTCATTAATTTTAATTTTTATCTTGATAAAGAACAAGTCATTAATTTGTGTATGGAAAAAGGGAAATATATTTTGAGATTAAGACCAAGGTTTTGGACCAAATTTATCTATTTAAAATCAATCATGGAAATTAAAATATAGATAATTGGAGATTTGGACCAAGTTTTTGATAGTAGGCCACTTAATTATGTAAAAATTCTCATGAGGTATCACTTTGACGACTTATCATCAAGGAAAATTTATTCTATAAGATATCATTTTTACAAAAAAAAAAAATATATTCAACTTTTCCTAATTTATCATTTTCTTATTTTTTCACTTTTCTTTATTTTTTTCTCATTCCATCACCACCCTCCTCTTCCTTCACCGTCACCAGCACCTCAGGAGAATACTAGTTCATCAGAATTCATGTTGGTCACGTCTTTATCAATTGTATTAATTAAATAACAGGTGTAATACACTCGTTATTTTTTTAATTGATATACTATTTTTATTTTAACAAATAAGATGTACTCGATTTTTGTAAGGCGTATCAATATTCATTAATTGCTTAGGCATACTAATTTTTCAATTTGCATAGACGTACTACTATGTCTGAATTTAATACGCTTGAAACAAACAAATTTTGACGTACTATATTTTGCAAGATGTACTATTTTTTTTTTTATAGATGTACTACTTTTTGTGTGCATGTATTAGATTTTTTGAAGCCGTATTAATATTCATAAGCATACTAGTTTTACAAAAGTAGTATGTCTTCTTTCAGTACAACACCAAAAACTAGTTATTTATTTATGCTTATTAGTTTTTGTTTAGACGTACTAATTTATTTACACAGACATACTAATTATGTTTTTAAATGGGTACTTTATTTTGCACGTGCATGAGTTATTGTTTTGATATGAGAATTAACAGGTGTCAACTCTCATCTTCTTCAACCTCACAACCCCAACCCCATCATTACTGCCACCATCATCGCCACCACGACTCAATCAAAATCCACAAGAAAACCTATGGCTAGTGTCTACATCAATGGGAATCGGAAACTGACTCCTCCTTCGTCGCCGCATGAATCAACAAAGTTCGATGAGAACGAAGAGTTGTTTTTTTTATGTCGACGACGTGGGCGGATGTTTAGGGGGAAGAGTGGTGTTGGAGTCACCATGATGATGATGTGAATCGATCGATCGTCATGAATAGGAGTCAATGGACGAAATGGGCGAACGGATGATCATTGAAGGGCAGTATGGGTATTTTTTTTTTAGCATTGAGGGACATTTAAAATTTGATAAGATTTCAAGATAAGTAATCACGACTTGTTATGACATCTCATTTTTTTTATTATCTCGTACTATTATATATGAGTTTGATGAGTATGTGACATGTCACACATAAAATTAGATGCGATAAACATTATCTAACGGTATATATTTTAAGTTCGTAGTCTTGATTTATATTATATTGATTGATTGTGGGGTTTTTTTTTTTTTTTTTCACAAACGTTTTTCCAAGATGATGTTTTTTGAGTATGATCCCCGAGATTGTGCCCCCTGGCTTTGCCACTAAATGAAACAAAACCAATTTATCAAATCGACGATATGAAAATGGAAGGATAAAAGGCATACCTGGTTTAAGAACAGGAAGCCAAGATCTAAGTCGATGTCCTCTATAGTAACACTTCTACAATCGCCTCCTAAACGGTCTTCCTTCTCGTATAACACCACTTCCACCCCAGCATCCGCGAGTTCATATGCTGCACAAAGTCCACTTATCCCTGCTCCGATCACCGCGACTTTCATATTTGCAAACTTATCTGTATTCGTACACATGAACTCAAAGATTGTAATGCAATCTAGATCCAACTATAGAAGTTATATTGGAGTATGAGTTGACAAATGCGACTGAGACATTCAGGTGTCAGATTAAACTAACCTCGAGATTTTCAAAGGGAATTGATAATTGAGTTAAAATTTTGATTAGTACAACATCACACGCTAACATCATTGTTTTGACAAAATGCCCATTTTCACGTTGTCAAATGACCCATCTGTTGTTCAATGGTCGTTTACAATATGAGTTAGAATACTTGTAGGATTGTTTGCTATTTATATGTTTATATTCTTAGCCTGTTGTATACTGTTTATTGTTTAATGTTTGTTAATTCTAAGTTATATTTATTGTTTAATGTTTGTTAATTCTAAGTTAGAGAAAG
>LIEC01007134.1:0-36600 GCA_001925005.1 Drosera capensis
AGGGCAGATTATGGTGAAGTTTGTGAGCACTGGAGAACAACGGGCTGACACACTGACAAAAGCAATGTCAGGTGTTAAGTTAGCAACCATGCGTCAGTTGATGGGTGTTCGTGATCTGGAGGCATGTCAAGATTAGGGGGAGCATGTTAGCTAATAATCTTGACAAAGGAAAGCAAGAAAAACGTTTGTACAGTAACGCCGGCCACTGTTCATCTCCACCGGCCAAGGAAAAAAACGTGTTTGTTAGGCAACGCATAGAATTTGTTTTCCTATATATAGCATAGATTTGTATGCTTAGAAATACACCTCAATCAAGCAATAAAACGAAATCAGAAAAGGATTTTACCCACCAATCTCCTTGTCTCACACTTACAGACGAAACCTATAATTGAATAGTTATACGAAAAAATCAGGTACGAAAAATAGAAATTGACGAAGATAACAAAATTAATAACATAAATTTTTGAATCTGAAAAAAAATTTACCATGTGTGTCTGGATATAAAGGACTGCTACGATCAGGGACAGTCCCACGAGATCCGTCGCGATTGCACTGTGCTGAAGTCTGTGATGGCCCAACTGGCTCTAGTGCCTGATCATCGTCGTGCAGTCCGGCTATGATGTCGAACTGATCTGTCTCTGCTAGCATGGCTTGAGATGTGATCTCCATGCTCCCATCAGCTGAGCGATAGTCACGAGAGGCACGTCTGCCCCTAGATCCACTACAAAAAGACACCTGAAATAATAAAAATAATCAATAAAAAACCACCGGACTGGAAAAATATTATGAGAAGATTATTATTTTAATAATTATTATTGTAGAAACCAATTTGTATTATGATAACCTTCCTTTGTCTTCCTCGTCATCCTGCTCTTCCTCCCCATCTTCTTCTTCCTCTTCTTCTGTTTCCTCTTATTTTTCCTCTACTTCTTCTTCTCTTCTGTTTGTCCCTCTTTTTTTTGCTGCTTCTTCTTCGTTTTCTTCTTCCATCTCATCATCAGTCTGATGATCTATCTCATCTAATGCTTAAAGAATGTGTGGATTGACATTCAACTCCTCTTGAATTGTTGACCATGATTTCGTTTTGAGAATTACCGAAGAAAAGATGATTATGGAGATAATTGAAGACATCTCCAGTTTGCCTCATTTCTGCCTAGTTCAACATACTCAACCTCCATACTAGACCATCCATATCGCCAGGCTAATCGTCTAAAAGCTTTACATTACTCTAATAATTTGTTATGAATGAATCGATCTATCTACACGTTCCCTAAAGTTACACACAAGGATCAAATAAGCCACTAAGATGTCATATATTGGAACACCCTTCGTGACAGATAAATTGTGTCACACTACTAAAAATAAACGTCATATATAAATTACAACACTGTAATTTTTAATGCTAATAGTTTCAAATTATTCTTATTTTATATCATATTATCTTTTTTTATTACCTCCGTCCTAACAAAATTGCTAACACTTCTCAAATTGTATCTCCCAACTAAATTATTGTAATATTATCATATTTGAAATTTTTTCCCTGCAAAATATCAAACTCTATTGTTTTTTACTTCCCGTCCCATATTATATTTAATATTTTTTTTAGGTAGTCTCAATTTACCTGTAATATTTCCTCTTTTTTCAATATACAATTTAAAAACAAAATCACATCAATCATATTTTGTTATGGTACACTCACTGTCTTCTCTCATAACAACCTCACTGTCTCTAAAAACTATTTTTTGTTCATCAAATTCTACCAAAATTCAACACACATATAAATTCTCATGTCGGGTCAAACGATTATAAATATTATAGAACGAATAAAGTATTTTATATCACATCAATCAATCCCATTACTTTTCTCATTCTTTTTTTTTTTCTCATTCCTCTCACACATAAAAGTCAAAAGTCCATTTAATCTTTAAATTAAAAATTAATATACATATAAATTATCGTGTTAGAATTTATCTGACACAAAAAAATATGAAAATTTTTTTATCTTAAATTACACAAATCAAACAACAGGCCAATCAATATCCGCATTCATCCTTGGAATTATACGATGTATATAATCACACCATATCGAATGTTATCCCAGTGCTCGTAACATCATACCACTCCCCTTGCCCAAACCCTCGTCACATTCACCGATTCACACCCAACTCCAACATTCCCTCCTCCTATAACGCAGCACACCATTCATCACACACAAATAAATCGTACGTTTCCCCCTCTCCCATTAAACACTTCTCCCCCTCACTCACATGACCCCTCGCCGGAATCCACTCTAACACCACTCTCCACCACCAATGCCTCCAACACTCTCCACCACCACCACCACCACCACCACCACCACCACCCTCCTCTTCCTCCTTCTCATCCTCCACACACACACCATTTTCTCCGACGACAGCGCCGCCCTGCTCTCATTCTTGTCCCAAGTTCCCCACCAGCCCCGCCTCGCCTGGCCCACCACCACCCCCCTCTGCACCTGGGTGGGCGTCACCTGCGACCCAGCCACCAACACCACGGTCCGCGCCCTCCGCCTCCCGGCAGTCGGCCTCGTGGGCCCCATCCCTCCCGACACCCTCTCCCGCCTCTCCTCCCTCCGCGTCCTCTCCCTTCGCTCCAACGCTCTCTCCGGCCCCCTCCCCTCCGACTTGTCCAACCTCACCTCCCTCCAAAACCTCTACTTGCAGGACAACGAGTTCTCCGGCCAGTTCCCCGACGGGGTGACCAGTCTGACCGCTCTCGTCAGGCTCGATCTGTCGGGGAACAGGTTTGAGGGACAGATCCCGTTCGAGCTGAATGATCTCAAACATCTCAGCGGGTTGTTTCTTCAGAGGAATAATTTCTCCGGGGAGCTTCCCAGTATTGACATCAAGAGACTGATGGACTTCAATGTGTCGGAGAATGGGCTCAATGGGTCGATTCCAGGGGCTCTGAGGCGGTTTCAGGCGAGTTCGTTCGAGGGGAATCAGGAGCTCTGTGGGCCCCCGCTGGGTGCTTGTAACTCCTCCTTCTTCCCTCCTCCCGGGACACCGTCTCCTTCGCCGACCGTCCCTTCCTCGCCCGCTCGGGAAAACAAGCGCGGACTGTCGACTGCGGGGATTGTGGGGATCGCCGTTGCGGGATTTGTTATCATATTGATTCTGTTGATCCTCCTCGTCCTCTGTCTGAGGAAACGATCCCGACCATCTGAATCAAATCCTCCAAAAACGGCAGCAGCAGTTAGGGGTGCAGAAGCTGGAGGGACATCGTCGTCGAAGGATGACATGACGAGCGGGGGAGGGATCGATGGGGAGAGAAACAAGCTCGTGTTCCTCGACGACGGCAATGCAGGATCTGCTGCTTATAGGTTTGATTTGGAGGATCTGTTGAGGGCGTCGGCGGAGGTGCTGGGGAAAGGGAGCGTGGGGACGAGCTACAAGGCGGTGCTGGAGGAAGGGACGGCGGTGGTGGTGAAGAGGCTGAAGGAGGTGATGGCCGGGAAGAAGGAGTTCGAGGCGGCGTTGGCGGCGTTGGGACGGTGCAGGCACGACAATGTGGTGCCGCCGCGGGCGTATTATTATTCCAAGGATGAGAAGTTGCTGGTGCTCGACTACTTGCCCGCCGGCAGCCTCTCCGCGCTCTTGCACGGTAATTGTGGTCTTGTTTTCATTTTTTGGTTTGTGCTTTTGTTGCTTTGGTTGTATTTCTGAATTTACGATGCATTGTTTTTTTATAATTGTTATTTGTGATTTTTTGATTGATGATATGGGAATTTGGGAATTTGATTACTGGAAATGGCTAATTGGGGTTAAAATTGTTAGTCGTGGTAGATTGAATAATGGTAATGGTTCTTCATGTGGATGTTCTACTAATTGTTTGTTCAAATCATTGTGTCAAACACTATCAAAACACAACCAACTTCGACTTCTTGTGTCGGTTATGTTCGATGATAGCAATCGATAATGGCTGCTTAAGAGAATTTGGTTGGTGCAATATGACATTTGAGGTGGTGATGATTTGAGGAAACTTATCGATTTACTATTCTTTTAATTTTTTTTTTTAATGAAGCTTATCAAGTTATAAGCACCAGGCAACATGCAAGTACGAAATGGTTTAAAAATATGGCAAAAGCAGCCAAAGTCCACTCCATTGCCACTCTTCACTATAGACTGTACTGGTGTAGTGCAGTGTAGTGATGCGGTCCATGTGACCAAAACATACCCTTCTTTTCCTTTCTTGAATTTTTTAACTGTGTTTTCCTTTTCTGTTTTAGCAAGCTAAAAGGGGATCTATTCACACTTTTCCCCCCTCCCTTTTGGGTTCCTTGTGGGCTGGGCAGAATGATTATTTTGGGTGAATTTTGTGGGGGTGTGTGGGTGGGTTGGAATGAGCTGTGACATGTTATGTGAATTTGGGTGCGTCCCCTACCCTTGCACTGGGAATAAGGGCAAAAAAAAAAAAAAAAAAAAAAAAAGAAGAAGAAGGGACTGGCTACCTTCCTAGCTTAACCCAATTACCCACGGCATATTGCCCAAAGATTGCAAGATTAGGATTCATGGTCCTTCTAATCATCAGTCATATGGTGTTTTACAAGGGAAATCGATCTTACTGTTCTCCGTAGAACTCGAGAGAGAGAAATACATAAATCATCTATGGTATCGAGCGAGAAGATCTCTATGTTCGTTTGATTGATTATGTAGCTTAGACGAGATAATGCGACATAAAATTTAGGTAGTTGTATTGTGGTTAAGAAAGTTGTGTTTTGATCCTAAGGTTCATTATTCATATTCTTGGGGAACTTTGAAAAGTAACCTTTGCTTTGTAATTTTACGACTTTCAAAGTGTCTTCATCGCTGGCTGCTCGTGAATCCATGGACCACGTACTGTCATTCCCCGTTTTTTCTCGTTTTCTTCATGTCTTCTTTTTGGTTTGTACATTCATTCTCTCATTTTGGATTCCTTTGCTGGCTCTGTGAGATCACACATGCTAGATGCACTTTGCTCCTGGAAATATAACCAGACCAACTATACACATTGTTATTTGACTGAACTTTACAGATATTGCACAATTGTTTGGTGTTCTATAAGCATATTACTGTTCCAATTCCACTATGTTTCCTAAGTACGGCATATGATCCCATCGATGTTCGATATCAAAGGCCTCGAACACATAAGTTCTAACGCCGTGTGGAATTTTCATGTTTCTCCATAGATAAAATAGTGTTGTATGTTCTTGTCTTAAAAAAAATCAGTATTAATTTATGCTGTTGGAAATTCGATTAGGCTTTATGAAATACTTAACAAATACTTCTATGTAATGTTGTAACATTGTGACCGGTTCGTGGTTCCGGTACTGTAACATATTGCAGGAAGCAGAGGATCGGGGAGGACGCCGCTGGACTGGGAGAGCCGAGTAAGGGTCTCACTCGCCACTGCAAGAGCCCTAACCTATCTCCACGTCTCCAACATCATCCACGGGAACATCAAAGCCTCGAACATCCTCCGCCGCTCCACCACCTCCTCCACTACCACCTTCTGCGTCTCAGACTTCGGCCTCAACCCCCTCTTCGGAACCGCCTCCCCACCCAACCGCATTGCTGGCTACCGTGCACCAGAAGTCCTTGAAACGCGAAAAGTGACCCCCCAATCAGATGTCTACAGCTTCGGCGTACTTCTACTAGAGCTACTGACAGGCAAAGCACCCAACCAGGCGTCGTTAGGGGACGAGGGGATCGACCTGCCTAGGTGGGTGCAGTCGGTCGTAAGGGAAGAGTGGACGGCTGAAGTATTCGACGTGGAGCTTATGAGGTACAATGGAGTTGAAGACGAGATGGTTCAGCTGCTCCAGGTTGCAATGGCTTGTGTGGCGATAGCACCTGATCGGAGGCCCGCAATGCCCGAGGTGCTTAGGATGATCGAGGAAGTGAGCAGAGGCGAGTCCACGACGGATGACGGGATGAGACAGTCGTCTGATGAGCCATCTAAGGGATCGGACGGGCACACGCCTCCGGCCGAGACCAGGACACCCTAGTGGGCGGCGGAGATTGTTCATGGTTGGTATCTTTGATTTATTTTTTTGGGGTAAATTAATTAATTTAGGGTGAATTTTTTTTATTTGTGAAAATGAGTTGAATAGGTGAGAGGCATATGGAGCAATGACCTTTTATTATTATTTTTTTGAGAATTATTCCTATTTTTTAATAAGAGTATTGAAGAGTGATATAGAAATTGGTTATGGTCTTGGTGTTGGGAGGAAGTTCGTGGTGGGTTATGTGTTTGTTGAGATTATTTGTCATATGTTTTGATCACTTGCTCTCTGATCTGTTTGGGTCACATAATACTTGATCAAAGTCTTTGTATTATGCTGTTTTACATGTGAAACGATTTCTCTATTTGAATATTATCATAGATAATGTAAGCTGACACTAGTCGATCTTTTGGGTTTGATAACAAAACTCGAGCTCGTATGCTCTTTCTGAAATATGTTCTGATATCATGTTAAAAGAGCAACGTATGAGTTACGACTAAAGCTTATAGTGGAAGGTTTGGAATGTTACTGGCATCATAATTGGGTTACAAATAATTGAGATGATTAGGCCACCAAGTTCTCACCAAACTAATGAATTCCATATATTTACTATTCTGGTTGAGGTGGGTGAACATATCGTATATGAATGACTGCTCATTTGGAGGGTGCAATCAGCCAAATTGCCAATGCAACCAGTAGAATGTTTCCCTGTTAAATAGAACGTGCTTTCTCTGCAGACTCTACTCTAGGTGAATGGTGTTATGACACATTAATACCATGGGTGGGACATCATATATCCGAATTACACTTATTATTTATCGAGGTGTGAATATGTTTATCAATATCGATAATAGAAAAAAAAAAATATATATATATATATATATATTATATTCAGATTCGATAAGTACGTAATTTTTTAATAAATTTATAATTTATATTGGACCCTATTGGTAGAATGATGTCGTATGAAGTGGGAGAAACAATGCCCTGTTTACACTCCCAAGATCAGACTCTTCTTGTTTGTCGTTTCGAGGAAGGTGCAGCTGCACGATGATGTTGGCCAATCTATATGCTTCGTTTCCCTGCTGGATACGTCTTTTTCAATGCACATAAAACCAAACTTTGATAGATATGAGGAATTCCTTCATCGTCATGCACATGGACCGTACAAATTCACTGCCACCATTGACCTTGTGCGTAGCTCATTCAATATGAGTTTTGTTTTACCTTGAAATATTCTCATGTGTGGAAACACGTTATTGTTATCTTTCGTTCGGATACATATTCGATAAACCAGACACTTGAACCAGCTTGCATAGTCGATGCGTAATATGAATATCTGAGAAGATATTTGTATTGATCAGTAAAAAAGAGTTAATTCAGTAATAGTTTATTTATAAGATCGGGGTTTGACATCCTCCCGTGATACCGTCTAAGGATAAACCATAACGGATGACCTCTCGGTGGTTCCTAATGTGTAAACCTAAGCTCTTTAAGTGCACCTTACATTTTCAGCAACGTGAATCCTAGGCTTGAACTAGTAGTTTACTGAGAATTGCATCTAAAGCAATAAAACTAGTTGTAGAATTCCACCAAGGATGTACGTCAAGTCAATTGAATGGTATCTATTTTAACGTGAGCATGATAGAGATCCTATAGTTTAATTGAGAACTTTATGAAGCTAGGACTAGCTGGTTAATAAGTTCATCTTTGTGTATTAGTAGTAATTTAGAGATGGACCATAACGCTTGTTAGGTCATGCAACGGATTACTCTTCGATCTTATTATAACTAATGTTGCATAACTCTTGATTCTATTGATTAAAAAAAAAAAAAAGATTCTTTATTTTGTTATAAATATGTAGTTTACATTTACTTTGCGTCATCTTCTTGGTAAACAATGTCAAGCACGGTCAGTTCAATGATATAGAACTCATTGGAAATTAGGCGTAAAGCGTTATTGGATGTAGCGTTTACTTCTGGTTTATTTTAAAAAAAAAAATTAGGGGTAAAGCGTCACAAGTGGTGGCTTCTTAGTTAGTTTTTTTTCTTTTTAATTCCAAAAATACAAAAGTTAATATGAACCTTTTATGGTAAACTATGAAAAAATACCCCTTGGAAAAATCTATTACATTTTTCTCCCCTTAACATGAATTTATTATATGTTTTTTTGAAGATACGGTATAAAAACCATTACATGCTGTATAAAAAACAATCAAGGGGAAGAAAAAATGTAAGAAAAAGAACCATTTTATTAATCATAATTTTTAAATCGTTATCTGTATTAATTCAAGTCAATAATAAGAAAATGATCAGCTCAATTTTCTTTACAAAATAAAAACAATTATGAGTACCTTTCGACGATGTCAAAATAAAGATATGAAAAAAATCATTATTTTGACGTCGTCAAAAAATACTCGTAGTTGGTCTCTCTTTTTTTTGTGTAGAGAACGACTGATCATTTTTCACTATTGACTCAAACTGATTCGGATAATGATTCAAAAAAATATGATTAATAAAAGATTCATATTAACTTTTGTATTCTTGAAATTAAAAAAAAATACTACCTAAGATGCCAACACTTGTGACCCTTTACCCCTAAAATTTTTGTAAAACAAAACCAAAAATAAAACACGTTTTACTCCTACTTTCCAAATAGCAAAAATCAGTTTTCAAATAACAATTTCGCTTCTCACCATGTGATCAGGAAATTCAAATTAAAGTATTATATTTTTTTTGTCATAAAAACGTTACACTTTTTATACACATAAATAAAAATGATGGTACTACGAATGATTGCGGGACTAACAAATGATATTTTTTATAAATTTAACGTGAAATATCAAATATAATATATGCCACAAATTATAAACACGAGACAAAATGACTTTCGTATCATATCGTCTACTAATAAAAAATAACGTATCGAAATACGTAATGAATAATAAAAATATTGCATAACGTTATAACTAATATGGGACGAAAAGACTCCCTCCGTTTCAAAATATAGATAACGGTTCAATCCAATGCGCGAATTTATATATATAAATTAACGATTGTAACAAAAGATAATATATATATATAATAATAGATGATGATTATTTTAATATTTATATATATATAAAATTATTAAATATAATATATTTTATAACAAAATAAAATATAGTTGATTGATTATGTGACTTGAACAAGAAAGTGTCTTGTCCAGTTAGGTTTTCATACGGACCACCAGATGTTTTGTTCTATGCAGGTATTGAAGTGTGTAACCACACAAATCATAATTTTCCGAACAGTCCGCCTACTTTTTTCATCAACATCAAAATTTGTTACACACTCAAGCAACTAAGTGGTCAATTTAACCCAATACACTAGTACAGACTAATATCTCACTTATTCCTTGGTGTCATAACTTATCGCAACTGTTGCATATTAAACAGACACATTATGTAAGACACCCAGATTAGAATTATGGGACATGTTGTACGTATAAACGTAAACTCTATATTGACAATTAGTTTTAAGTGATTGCATAGAAGATTCCAAGTGCTACTGTAAATGTTACGCAAGGCAAGACACCAGCCCAGCAATCCCGACAAGGATGGGTTTTCACTATTCATAGGATAAATTATACACAACTCTATTCCCTGCATCTTAAAGTTGAACAAAGATTGATCTTCATTGAGTCTATTTTTTTTTTATTAAAATCTACCTAGATAGTCAAAACAACTAGATATGAAGGTCATGCTATTAAATTTAATCTGAAGTAATATGATTTGTGCTTGGAAAGAACCCATGAATAACTCACACCCACACAAAAAAGGATAGATCATAGGGGCTATATGTGTGATTAAATTGCTCAACCGCAACCAACCAAACATGTTCACGAATCTGGCAAATAGCCACCACATTCATTCATCGTATTTGGGTGCTGTTGAGTCCGTGTCTACGAACACACCACAAAAGAGTGAACTTTAAAAGAGCAAACAAAACAGATGAGAGGGGCTGGTTTTTCCTCTTTGGATAATAATGGTGAAGTACGACTCAAGTCTAGATGCATAAACAAAACAATAATAGCAACAGGTTTTTTCCCTTGTTTTCCAAATCACATAATTTTGCATGATTGTGAAAATGATTGTCATCTGATTGTGTCTGCTTTCATAATAATTCAAGAGGCGGCATTGAATTCACTAGAATCGTTCCGTTGTGTGACCGAAAATCCCTCGATCGACTTAACCTAAGAGGTAGATATACTTTGATGCCGAACCTGATACGAGAAGCCATTGCAGGCAAGATACATACTCCCTCCGTCCCGAAAATATTGAACATTTTGACTTTATATATATATCGATATAAAATTTAATAAATATATAACGTCATTCAAATATTATTTTTTATAAATTTATTATGAAATATCAATGATTGTGTAAATTACGTACTTCAACTTACTCAATGCTCATACGATCAAGTTCCTAATCAATTGTGGTGCACGAAGAACTTAATTCAGATCCACATCATACACCAAAATCAGTGACCAAGATACCCAGGCATTATGGCATGGGCCTAAAACTGGTCATGGCTAAATCAATGGGCCTGCGTCGAGGCGTTGGCCCAGTCTTTCTCTGAACTTAGCTATGTGGGCTGGGCCTAATTACTTGGCAATGTGAATGTGAAGGAATTCTTGTAATCGGTTTCTACAAACATTAGTACTAATTATTCCAAAATGTGCATCCTGAGCTTGTGGTAAAACTACATCCTAACAGTAACAAATGCGACAAACAACCAATAACACAACGTAAAATTCACATCCATATGTCAGAAAAATACTGCCACAGTTCCACAGTATATAGAACCGTCTTCAATAATATGAATAGGAGGAAAGCTGAGCTCGAGGAGGAGACAAAAGGACATTCACCAAAGGCAACAATAACGAGGGAATAACGAGACACATACCACGATGAGATATCTCCTTTCTTGATCGCAATCCCCTTTTCTCATTCCATTCAAACACAAACACCCATGGCGAGGGAGCGAAAGCGAGAGAATCCGAAAGCAAAAGAAGAGGAATACAATGAGAAAAAAAAAAAAAAAGGTGTTCATTGGAGCCTTGCAACAGAAGATTTAGATTTCATTTTCCAAAAAGAGACCAAGGGAAGCCGGGAAAGCAAGAAATGGGGAAGGGAATTCGATGCTGCCCTTGTTTTGTTTGTCTCACGTACCTTTCATGGAAAAGGGCTTTAGCTAGCTCTTTCGCATATGGTGCATGGGAGCATCTAAGTCGTTGGCTAGGTCGACGAATGCATAAACTAACCTGCAAAGTTCATGTTCCAAGAGACAACCGTTAAAAAATAGCATATGGACTCAACCCGAGAAAAGGTTATCATCACAATTTCAACGACGGTGATCATCAAGAAAATATATGAAGACATGAACTGAATACTAGTAATATACATGAACTATGCTTATGAAGGTAAATTCTGAGATCTCAATCAAAAGCATTAAAACAGGCCATGATGTAGAACACCCACCGATTATATCTCTAATGCTTCAGGATATAACGAAACAACTCGATCCGTCGATTGAGCAAGCTAAATCACCCCATCAAAAGCATAGCAAAAGAGCTACCTACCTTCTCAACGACTTCATTGCTCATTCGATGAAAATATAAGTGGAAGATTCGTATCGCATCTCTTATCATCTACCTATATTTATCATTCCTTTAGAAGCCTGTAATGCTCTTAACCTAGAGTCCTGGAATTCGAGAATCAAGATATTCCTTGCAAATTAGTTTCATTCTTCCAAGATGCATAACACTGGTACATGCTCTCCAAGCATCTAATAGTAAAAAATACTTATTCCTCTTCTACTCCACTAAAGAATGAACCAGGAAGCGAAATCAATCACTTACCGCATCTTCGGCGCATGGTGCATCTTGTCTTATATGACAACTAGGACTAGTTATCTTCCCCGATTAAATATTGAATCTGTTCAAGGACAACTTCATATACCTATAGAGATCTTGTCACATCCAAAAAGACGAAAAAATAAAAGAAATGTATGCTTTGGGAGCTTTGATGAAGGACGGTCCTGACAATGTGTACTGATCAACCAGTACAAGTATCACACTTTGTTGTTCAACTGCCACAGCACAGTGGTTGGCAAAGCCGTTGGGGTTGGGATTCTATAGACTTTTTCTCGGTTAAGAATCTTCATGAAATGAAATTATCAAGGCAGAAGACTATGACAGAGGTTGTAAAGCGTTCTCAATAGAAGCTCCTTCCACGTGGCTTAAGGTACACTAATTATAAGATGAGTCCTAAGACCAATAACATTAGAATGACCTTAACCTACACCAACTATTCGACATTGGGGATCTTCATACCGAAGCTAAACTGATTCTTGAGACTCTCATCTCACTGCTCAAAAGCTAAAATAGACCTTAAAATACGAGTAAAAACAACAGTAACAGAAGATACATAGCATAAACAAAAAGCAACAAAATTTCACCAAAAGAAACTAACAGATCTTAAAAACACGAAAGAGAATGTGAACATCACAGCAGAACAAAAGGTGTGACAGGAAGAAGAATCATCTTTTCATCTTTGTGATGAATTAGTGAGCAAAAGCACATGAGTAACGAACCCCACTCCACTGTGAGAGAGAAACCCCCGCCAAGACTCCCAAGACAGTCCTCGCTCTTCCACTTTTGTTCTCCCTTCCAAACTTTTCCTTTTTATGTTGGAACCCTTACAAGCTAATCAGACAGCAAAATACTTTTGAGTAACCGACAACCCGAACACGGAATGTGGCACCAACCAAATGGAATCGTGTAACATTCTAATGGATTCTGTTATAGATGATATATCCATCAAAGTTGTAAACCGGTTTCAGTCAAACGGAGAGTTTTGTCCAACCAGTCTCTTAACCTAAATATCTAACTTAAGATAAGAATCTCAAAACCAATTGCATTTATCCTTAGCTCATATTTTCACTCCCCTTAGAATCTGACTATATTCGCTTGCCTTCGGGCGCGTTACACACAAACTGTCTTCTTCATGCTTATAGACAATAGTCTCGTTGTGAAATATCCAACGTGAAATGTGGCATCAACCCATAAAACCGATGTTCTAAACCAGTATCTACGCCGCATAATGGAACCTGTTTAACGCGATTATCTGTGAGAATCTCTCGACCTTCGTCTGCATTATTCTTTAGCTCATAATTTCTCTCCTGTTAGCATCGTACTTTATTCCCTCGAATTCAGCACGAAAAGCATTTGATCCTCATGTTTACGAACATAACAGACGGGATTCTCTTTTCTTCTCCTTCTCTGCATCTAAAGCCTCAGAATAGCAGGTTATATACCTCTCCCCTCCTCTATGACCAAAGCTCCTTATTCCTCTATTAGGATGAAGAGATAGACCAAAGGTGCCTGAATACTAACAGAGCTTGTCACATTTCCTCTTGCAGGACTTTCAGCTTCCGTGAAGCGATGTTGTCCCCTTCAGAACTAACCCTACACTGCAAACCACAAAGTTATTCCATGCTTCTTAAATCCCTAGCAGACCAGCCTGACCAGCCAAGGTTGCAAAAGCTCGAAGAATACCTCGCTAGGCTTGAGGAAGAACGCCTGAAGATAGACGCCTTTAAGCGCGAGCTCCCGCTTTGCATGCAACTTCTAACTAATGGTATATCACCCAATATCTATCTAGCATGCATTTAGTTTTCATGTTCCAAGTTGCGTGATATCACAAAAATGCTTATGAGAATCAGGGCACAGAGAAGATAAGCAAGCATTAAAAAAAAAAAACGAGACTTCGTATTTGCACAAAGCATAGAGCAACAATATTCATATCTATCTTGGATTATTCACTTTGCTCGTTTGTCATTGCACATGAAGTATTAGAGTTTCATGAATTGATACAACCTTTATTCTAAATATTTCTAAGTTTGAGTTTCTTCTTTAAAGTTGTTCAAATGCTTCTTGCCTCTGCGATTTCAGCGCTTGAGGTCTCAAGGCAGCAGCTGCAATCCTATAGAACGAACAAAGACGAACATCCCATGCTCGAGGAGTTCATACCCCTAAAGAAATCAAACACAAAAGGATCAGATCAAAAGCCAGGAAACAATTCTACGGATAAGGCAAGTTGGATGACATCTGCTCAGCTATGGAGCCAATCAGGTGAAGGAAACATGAACCAGGAATGTCCTAAAGAAGCTGCAGTCAATGGGTTTCATGTTAGTTCTAAGCTGCGTTTGGACATGAATCAAAGAAATGGAGGAGCATTTCTACCATTCAGAAAGGAACGGAACTCCAGTACGATGACTCAGGTTCTCCCAGATTTGGCTTTGGCATCTGGAGAAGACCTGAGAGAGGTTGAAGATAAGAGAAGTTCTGAGGTTGAGAATGGAATGAATGGATTAAGCAGTGACAGTCCTAGTAAAGCAGGGAGTGGTTTAAGTGCTAAGCCATCAGATGTGCAAACTACAGCCACAACGACCATGGATACAACAGGCAGTGGCACTACGACGACTCAAGCTCATAGGAAAGCACGGCGGTGCTGGTCTCCTGACTTGCACCGGCGGTTTGTTAACGCTCTTCAGAGGCTTGGTGGTTCTCAAGGTAAGGTATCCACCTTGAAGCATTTCTATTCTCAGCGTATCTTCATAGGCAACATTGAGTTTCTCAACCATTAATCTTTAACATTCTTTTCTTAGCCAGCAAAATTATAGTAAAATAATACTTTTGATACACACAAAGAACGGAGGTAAGATAACCCGGTATGAGCAAGTATAGTGGTGGTAGTCATTTTTGCAAAACTATAGCTATATTTTGTCTATGAACAGTGCTAAAATGTTGTAATTTACTCATATTGCTCCAATCATATTATGCTATATTTTGATACTTTTATCTAAAAGAGGGGTAAAAAAAGAGCCACATCATCTTGTTGAATTTGTGATTTTTTATAGTTTTGTGTTTGCCTCATGTTTGTGTCTTGTTAAATTTTGCATTTGCCATTTTGATGCTATATGTAGCAATCAATTTGGCAAAAAGGCAAAATATGCCATGCAACTATAACCCCATTGGAGTGACATGAAGAATTGCTGCTATATTTTGACAATAATGCCAAATTTAGCATGGCATTGGAATTTTTCTAATAGTGCCCTCCCCATAACCATTGCGGTTCTGCAGCATAACTAGCATACGAATATGCAAGTTCATATCCAATCATTGGGAATATAACTTTGCTCATCATTACGATCAGTCTTTTCCTTTACTACTGCCGAACTGTGATACGATTAGAGACGAGTCAGATAACTTTTCTTTTGGTTTCTGATGATATGAAAGCAGTTGCAACTCCAAAGCAAATAAGGGAGCTGATGAAGGTGGAAGGCTTGACCAATGATGAAGTTAAAAGTCATTTACAGGTCATTTCTGTATCTCCCTAATGTTAACCGCCAGTCATGCATAAAGCACCTCCTGTACTTCCATATGACGCTGCTACAAAGCTTCTACCACAATTCACCAAATCACATATTACCTATGAACACATAATTCCCATGCAGCTCTTGCTTTGCTTAACTCTCTCCACTTAGAAACTTTGACACTTCTCGCAATGCAAGTTATGATCTCTTTGGTTTTAGAAGATCTTGTTTTATCACCTCAGTATTTAGGACCTA
Source organism: Drosera capensis (assembly GCA_001925005.1). Lineage (NCBI taxonomy): Eukaryota > Viridiplantae > Streptophyta > Magnoliopsida > Caryophyllales > Droseraceae > Drosera > Drosera capensis. The sequence goes on from LIEC01007134.1 coordinate 15,700, forward strand.
TGATTCGCTAATGGAACAATACTATTACTTCATAAACTGACTTTGGTTCGTTCAACATCTTCAGAAGTACAGACTTCACACTAGAAGGCCAAGTCAAATCCCACAGGCGACGGGAGTCCCAGCACCACAACTAGTTGTTCTAGGAGGACTATGGGTGCCACCAGAATATGCCACTATGCAAGGAGGTGCCCCAACCATATACACTACAAGCCCCGCCTCTCGAATCCCAACACACTACTATCCAACATCAGCTCCCCAGGGTTTCTATCCAACGGCAACAGCAGCACCACCACACCAAAACCAACTCCACCAGCACCAGCTCCACATGTATCAAACCCCCTGTCAAACTCAAGGCTCTCCTGAATCTAAAACAAGAGGCGGCAATGGGTCAGAGAGCATTGAGGACGGGAAGACAGACAGCAGTAGCTGGAAGGGTGACAGTGGCGGAGAAGAGGGTGGTGAGAAGAAGATGATCATTGATGGAGATGGAAAGGAGGAGAGTACTGGAAGTGAGATCACACTCAAGTTCTAAGGGCTCAGAATAAAATGTCACCGGATATGCTTACGGTTTGCAATGTCTGATGCGTGGAATGCTATTTTAAGAACTTTTGTTCAAGTATCGCAATATGGTACACTGTATCAAATCGCGATGCGTTAGGAACTTAGCATTGTCAAGAGTATTCGGTGACTTAGGGCTAGTGTGTCTTTTTCACATTTGCTATTAGTATCTAGAGAGCAGTGAGGAGAGGATAGCCAGTACATAAGAGGAAAAGGGATTGTTTGTTCGGTTACTGAGTAAATCTTCTGAGTGTGATGGTATCCTGTTGCGTTAGACAATTTGAAAATTGGATTGTAGTATACTTTGTCTTTTGGGTAGAGATTGACAGATTTGTCCTCATTGCATGTAACTACAAGAGGAATGAGGATAACATGGCCAAACTGTCAACATAAAGAAGAATAAAATTAAAGGAAGCATATGGAATGCTTTCAACTTTTGAGGAAGTGTAGTATTGGAGATGCATGGAATCAAACCTCTAAGAAGATTAGGTCAAGCAAAGAGATAATGCAATCAGTTTTCTCCACTCTTTTGGTAACTTTGTGCCGTACATATTAATCTTAATATCCTCTGCCAACACGAGTGCTAAATCTTGAAATGTGAGGCATCGTTGGGCTAGAGTTTGAAATATGGACACTGAAAGCTTTTGCTCACATTTGGGAAACAATATTAGCAGTTCCACAGGGATAAGAAGTTCCCCTAGACATTGAAGGATATTGCTTCAAACAAAGCTCAGGAAACAGAGAGGCTAGATATTTCTATCAGCAATCTAGCTTCTAAAACATACATGCAGGAACCAAAATGAAGATAACGCGGAATCAAAGGACACAACTCCATCACAAGCATCAATTGATAATCCATTTTCGAGCTTTCTAACTCCTGACAGAAACTCTCAGCACAAATGCACTTCTCAAAGCATATAAAACAGTGGGAACTCTTATACAACAATGAGGACAACACAGGAAAGCATGCACAAACAACATGAATTGCATGCAAAAGATTATACATGACAGAAAAACTAGAGCTCCTAAGAAAGTAACAAGCACCCGTATAAAACATGGACATACTGGCATAGACAATAGAGCTATTGAATCAATTGGCAATATCCAAAACAGGGATTAACTAACCTATAATCAGGTTTCTCGCCTATGCTGACAGATGAAATGAGCGCCCTTAAGCTACCATGCCATTTCTATTTATCTCAGCCATTAATGATTCTGCAAGAGCCTGCAAGAGAAATGAAACACACAAGCCATCTATAAAACATATAACCAGCTTATTAGCGTTTCTATGCTTCTTTGCAATGAAGGCAACCAACCTGGAGATCCTTTTCGGAGCTTTTAAGTCGTTCTCCATACTCCTTTACTTGAAGAAAACTTCTTTGCAACTGTGAAAATTAATGCATTTTTTTTGCGGTTATGTTTTCCATGCACCCATTAAGTAGAAAGCACAAAGCTTCACAGGAAATACCCTGACTAACAGCATCTGTCGAGGGGATGAAAGCTTCTTTGAAGATGCCAATGCTTCTTCCAATTTCTGCCATAAAAAAACAGGCAAAAGGGAATAGTGAAATAAAACTTGCTAAAGGCCTGCAATATTACAACATCTATTGAAGAGTAAGTAGCTTCGTCTTCCGTTGCAAATCCACAAGGAGCTGCTTCTTTTCTCCAAATAAAGTTTCTAAGAGTGCAATATAGTGTTGGACTTATTAACATGGAAAACGTGTTTCACATAAAACATATTAAGTTGGCTCAAATCGGACATACTAGGTTGATTAACATAAACAATAGCCAAGGTTGTACAAGACAGGCAAAAAGGTTTGAAACAGTTTGACACAGAGCACTTGAACAGTTGACAATGACTGATTAGCGATTTTTTGCGAGGAAGATGTTCAAATCAACGCGGCTTTTAAGCTAAGAACATAAACCATAGCTCTAACCATAAAAATGCAGAAATACAAACCTCTCTGTTTAGTTCTTCACGCCTTTGAGTTAATGATCTTAGCTCCTCTTCCAACTGAACATACAAATACAAACAGAAGACAGAAGATTACCAAGGCAGAATGAAACCTGAAGAGAGTAACATTTGGGTGATAAAATGGCACAGTATCAAACTCCGACATACAAGAATGTTCCCAAATAGAAAATACAAAAATTAAAAACCAAAAAGAACAAGTAAATCATGAAACACAACATCAGAGCTTACATCTTGTTGGTTATCACTCGAATCCGATGATAGTTCCCTACTGTGTCTGTCAAAACTTCTAGATCTGTAGAGTTAAATAATGATCACAATATAAGCCTAAAAAAATAACTTACAATTAAGCCGGCTCTTTTCAAATGTTCGGTGCAAATTCATAGAAAGAAGAGAGAATACACAAAATCAATGTGCTAAAACAGACTAAACGTTCAACTCTGGAATGCAGCCAAAAGCTTGTAACTGATGAAAGTGAATTAACAACCAAGGCAAAAATGAGATGTTTAACCTCCTTCTACGCGAGTCTTTTTCTTCGTCACCCCTTCCATCACGTTCATCAACTATATCAGCCCGCATGTCTCATCAACTATATCAGCCCGCATGTCTCGATCAATATCCCTATCAGTATCACTTCCCCATTCTCTATCTCTATTTCTGCTCCGTCTTCGCTCACTTTCCTTTAAATCCCTCCATCACAATCTCTCTCGTGGAAATTATCCCTGGACCGGTGACCACCATGATCATGGAATTATCTTTGCGCTTTCATGTACACGTTCACGAGTATGATCACGAAACTGATCTCTTCTATTATCATAATCGTTATCTCTATCGCGTCTCATATCCCTAGCCATGTCTCTATCACCACGTCGAAAACCTTCGCGGCCATGATTTAGTCTCCCAGCAGCAGTTCGAGACTTCACTTCATTTACTTTCACAGCCCGGCCACGAATAGGCTGGTTCAGAACTTGAAGTTGTGAGCAAGCTTGACATTCATAGAAGGAACAAGAGCTTTGAAAATTACACGGACGGAGGGAAAATGAGCCGTCCATTCATATCACTTATAGCATCAATCGCAGAACGTGGATTTGTAAAAGTAACAAAACCCTAACACTTTCCTCCAACTCCTCGATCATTAATTATCTAAAATTCAAAGAAAGAGTTTTGAGAACATTATGACCCAAGAAATCTAGATGCTTTTAAAAGACACAGGAAGTCAAATGTTCCCATCCATTTTTTATATTTATTTTAAAGTGTCATAGATGGAAGTAGAGTGGTTAAAACCTTCACAGCCACCACAACACCATATAACTCAAACACTCGGCGAAGCTCGTCTTCAGCACAATCATAGGGCAACCCCCCAACATAAATTGAATTCTCATCATCACTCGTCATCTACACCCTGAAATAGAAAGACCAAAAAGAAGCTTTGAGCCTTTGACACAATCACAAATTACAGTAAGCTGAATGCAAATTTTATCCTTGCGTTCTAAGGGTGATGCTTCGCACTACAGAAACATGACACCAAATCAAGCAGTGGTGAAAATTATCAGTAGCAGAATTAGAAGCAAACTACAGAATCAGCGAAGCCACAAGATACATAAACCGCTTCATACAGATCAACAAATCATAGGAAGCTTCTCAATTCAAGAAGCCGACTCGTAATTTCCATGGGAAAACGTGACAATGCAATCTCTACAAAAACTTTGTGAGACTGCACCAAATGTTATCCACTTGTACTATACGTTTTACAGGCAAGTGAAAACCAAACTTGTAATAGGCACGGTTTATTGTCTGTGCTGCATATTGCAGCTATATAGCGGCTGCAAAAAGAATGAACGCATCGTTTTGCATAAAAAATGACAAATGGGTTGGTTTTACTCCCTAACTTCATTTATTTCTCTGTTTATTTCCCTTCTTCCTTCCCTTCCACTGATGGTGCTCGTCTTCCAGAACCGCAAAGGGCTTCACCTTGTAACCCGTCGCCACTATGTTTCGAAATCTCTATGAAAAAATTATCTTCCTTTCAAAATCAATCGAAAATTCGAAATCTCCAAAACAAAACAACAAGCTGCAAGATCCAAGAACCGTTATATTCATCCTTGTTTGTAATTCAACCCTAAAATCTGCCAAGACCTCTCTTATTTCAGGTTACTGCAACCAATTCGGCTCCGCAGGGGAATTGATTTTTGATGAGACAAGGCGTCATTTATAATTTTCCATTGATACAATCTTTCCGATTTACAGTCTTAAAAAGGCATCGACTTAGTATAAGAAACAAAAGCGGCAAAAAAGGGGAACGCGTTTGCAACAAAACTTTGCATTTTAATCTCCTGCAGCAGCTTAATGGCTACACTTTGCAGCACAGACAATAAACCGATAGGAATATCGGGTTAGTATTTGTGCTGCAAAAGGCTGCCAACTACATACTACGAAATAATCTACACCACTCAATTTTTTGCAAAATCAAAAAAGAAAATAACATGTAGTTGGTTGTCTTTTGCAACACAAACACTTTACCAATTTTAAAAACATACCAAGCTCAACGAATCAATTGGATCAATTAACTCGCTGATCACTAGTCCACAAAAACACAAAATCTTTGGCATACCTGAAATATCAACTGCGGTTTGCCATCAAGCCGATCACTCTACTACATTACTTCTTGGTAAAATATTCTAATTTCATCGCACTCACAGTCTAATTTCATCACAACCATCCACAACTCATACTTCTAATGCCGATACCAACATCGATTCATCATCAACCCCTCGATTATATTTTCGTCACAACCACACTCACCACGAGACCACAACACCAACAACCAGATAACAGAAACCCTAACCAACTCCCTCTGACCTCCCGCTATCCCGTTACCATGAAGTCATACCACATGAGATTGGAAATCGAACGGTGAAAATCATCTGTGCTGATAAAGATAAACCCTAATTGAATGTGTTCAAGTGCAAATTCAGATAATCATAAAATTGGGGATTTGGAGATGTACCAGAGAGGGATTACGGCGAGGAGGCCAAGGTTTCTCGGTGCGGTTTCTCGGTGGCGCGACGACGGCGAGAGCAACGCTCCGCTCTGCACCGTTCCTTTATGTGTGCCGGGAAGACTGGTGCTAATTTTGTTTGGTCTCGGGATCGCAATTTGGATTATCATTTGTAGTAAGTCGTGCGAAAATTACAACGTATTTATATATCTCAAAATATTTTGTATATTAAATTTATGTTAAATAATAGGATGATCTATTCAAAATTATAAAAAAAAGTTCCAAATAATAATTTCAAATACATAAAAATGTAAAATATAAAATCCTATATTTTCTTTATATAATAGTCATCAACATCACCGGACCTCTCATCGAAATTCAACAGTGTCGTCGAAATCTTCATATGAATCTTTATAGTTATAAGATGGTGATCCTTCTACTCCATGCAACAATAATAACAATCCAAAACAATATAAATATTTAAGTGACGTTCTATTTTTTTAACTGAAATTTTTTTTTTGTCATGATTTTCTGTCGCTCTATTTCCCATATAAGGAGCTCTATTTCATAAATAGAGTGCATGAAAAAAAAAAGTTTGTATAAAAACATAAAACGTCTGAAATAAAAAAAAACGTTTAAAGAAAAAAAATATATTCTGAACAACCATAAGTGCATTACAAATTAGCATTTTTCTTAATTTTTCATTAAACAAGAAGCTAACATTGCTTCTCTATTACAATTCACTTACATATTCTCTCTACTCTTGCTCTCGTCTCTTCTTGTGATACATTACAAAACCAACTCCATTTAGAATCAATCAAACCATCAAAATCAACAACTCTACAAACCGAACGAGCTGCGAGGATGGAGATGTTGTTGAGCACCACAACAACCAATCATAAAAAAAAAAAAAAAAGAATCAATAATCGAGGTAGACTCCACATCTTCAAACCCATTGATGTAGCGGTTGAGGAGTTGGTGGTGAAGCGGAGAGGTTCGATTTGGAGGTAAAAGAGATTAAGTCAATAAGGAGATGACAAATTGCGATGATCGCGTTCGATGCAGCAAACTCGACTCTGTACCATGCAATTATCACATCCTTCATCGTCATCTCCGCAGTTGTCGGAGAGGGAGGCATCACGACGGGGACGAGGTGAGACAATTGATCGGAGTGCGGTGGCGTCGTCGATGAAGGGAGTGGAGTCGAGAAGGAGGAGAAGGGAGAGAAAGGGGGGAAGTGCGAGAGTTGATAAATCGTATGTTTAAAGAAATGTTTTTCCGTTTGTATGTTTTTGTAAATATTTTTGATTTTTTATATATTTGAATAATTTTCTATAAATAATATTGAAAATATAATTTATTATATCAGTGGTAAGAAAAAATTAATGGATGTATTATATCTGATTTGATGTTATTAGAAAATATTATAATATTTGTGTGATGTGTAAATAAGACAAGTTGTACTTTCATGAGATACGAAGTATTTTCTTACAATCCAAAAGATAATTTTTAGATGTCATCGATTTCGTCCTTATTCATTTGGCTTTATGTATGCGCAAAATATTATTCGTGTTTATCCCATTATTCATATTTATCCACATATATATTATATTATATTATAACAAATTTATTATTCTCATTCTCCTCCAAAACATACAAAGGGTTTCGTTCTAGGTTCATATCATCAACTTACGCACTATCCACAATTAACGAACAATTATTATAACGTATTATTTTCATCCCAAAAAAATTATAATCAATTGATTTGATACGATAATTTATATGTGTAATAATTTTTATTATAAAGACTAATTTATTATTTGACTTGTGTAAATGGAAGGAGTTGATAGGATATAAATAAATAATAAGGATTTCTGATATTATTGTATGAAAAAAGTTTTTAAATAGGATAATATTGTAATTTAGTTGAGACATCTCAATTTAATAAGTATTATAATTATTTTGAAGTGAAAAAAAATATACAACAACAAGATATAAAAGCTGTAGTAATTTCAACCGGGCTCTTATAAGTTTTAAAAAATAATTATTTTTATAATTTTGAAATTCACTTTTTTAAAAACCTTAACGGTTAGTTTTTGGAATTGTGAAAGGATTACAACATAGAAAGCTATAGTTACTACAATCCCTATAATCCCATATAACAATACCAATAATCATGTCCTAAGTGTGCCCTTCTTTTAGGATTTGTTTACCTAAACAAGCTCTTAGCGCCAAATCCAAAATCTTGTCATTCATACTTTGTTTTAGTATTGAAATATTTTATCCGTCTCATATTAATAATAATTTTTTTTATTTGGTTATTATATAAAAATTATAAATTATAACATTTTTTCTTTGATAATTTTTTAATATAAAAAATATCAAATTAATCTTATCTGTTATATTATATCTATTATATTCTCACATGTGATATAGCAAACTCAATTATCATCAAAAATAATATTCTTTGAATAAATATGAGATGAAAAAAATATCAGATTTCCATACCAAAAACTGAAAAAATCTCTTCCAAAAATTTGGAACGAGATATCTGGATATCTTCTAGATATAAAAAAAAAGTTAAAATGCGATAACAAATAATCCAATATCCAACCATCTCGTCCCACACGGAGGCTAACTAAAGGTGTTGGGCAAGGTTCAACGAACCTGGCCAGCATGGGTGTTTGTCCCTTAATAAGGAGGGGCAAAAAAGAAATGCTGAAGCCACACACCCGCATGGAGGCATAGAACTTAACGTCGACAACAGCGTGCAGAGAAGAGCACGTGTTTGTTAAAAAGAGTGGGACAACATCCTCATACGACGTCAGCGACCTATCAAGGTCCTTGATTGTTTTCTATCCACCTCAAATGAATGTTACGTTTGGTAGCCCTGAACGCGAGATTGTGTGTTATAAATTGCATCATTTAATTCGGATAGGCTTGCGTATAATTAATGTTAGTGGGGAGTATAATAGGTGTTGGATTGTGTATTAAAGTATATTTTTTTTTGAAATTAATAATAATGTTATATCATGTTATATTATTTAATATATATTTTGAAAATTTTGTAATTTTTCTTAATGATCTTATAAATTATATCACTGATACAAGGTTTAAATGCATATGTTAAATAATTTTATATAAAATAATATTTGATCGTTTCGCGAACGATTTATAACATAAATAGTTTTATGACTTACATAAATAAAGCTTGTTATTAATACCGGATGAATGAAGTAAAAATTATAATATGAAATACAAAATTTGATAAAATTATCATATCATTATAATATTTTTTATTTTATAGATTAATTTACATTAACAATATATATAATAAAAAATGAAAATAGAAAAAAATTACTCCTATAACAAAAATTACAACATTTTTCTATATTTAGTTGAAAAAAATTACTTTCTCATTTCATATAATATTTTAACTGTGTGTATCAACTCACCTGAAACGATTAAATAATATAGTGTGCAAAGACCCCACCTTGTTTCACGAAGGGAGTATAGATGATGCCTGATGGAAGTGCTCTCACACTGTCATACACCAATATAAAAACTGAGCGGATCACTTCATTATCAGCAACATACGTTCCATCAAAGAGAAACCCCTTTCTCACCATCACAGACATTCCCTTCCTAGAAAAAACCCCACGCTTGGTCCCCACCCACCCTCCTTCTCCTCTTCTCCACCACCACGCCGCCGTCGCCAACGTTTCCATTTCCGATCAAAATCGCCACCCCATTTTGCAACTTGATCACTTAAATTATTTTATCACAAGTATCAACACAGAGCGCACTGAAGCAAAGTACAGATAGGAAACGAGGATCACTGTGAGGAACAGCTCGGAAACGCACTTGTTCCACTGCACCCATCAACAACTGATTTTTACTACTATCTTAAAAGGTAATCCTACGTCTGAGAATCTTTTTCTCCCCACTCCTCCACTCTTGATTTTTCTAGCTTTATCGATATGGTTGATTGATTTGCTTTAGTGCCGTTAGTCTTAGATTAATTTAGAGTTGGTCATTTTCATGGCGGTTGCAACAGTGATGATCGTGTCTTCAATAATCCTGAGATTAGAAATTCGAATATATATATATTCAACACATCTGGTAAACATGAACATCAGAAAAGAGAGATAAGGCCGTGAAGAATCCAAAAAAGGAGTGATAAGTTCCAGAGTTTTTTTTAATCCAAAGTGTTCAACCAAACATCTTCCGATAATGGATCAGTACTTCGTTTCCACCTTCTCTGTTTTTTTACGATTTTTTCTCATCGTGCTCGATTTTATAACCCAAGTTTATTCAATGTTGATGTTGCATCAAACATATCCATCGCACGCCATGCTGCCCATAGCCCATAGCCCATGACCAACACTGAAAAGCACTCTCCATCTCTTTCTCCCTCCACCTCCATCGATTAAAGTCGCTTTATCAAAAGACTGCGAAATTCTTGTCCGTTTCTGCTTCTTAAAAGAAACAGCAAACAATAAAAAAAACATGATAAAAGCAGAATCACAGCAGTGTTTTTCCTCTGTTTATAAAAGCAAAGAAAAACGATTCCCTCATTGATTCAGAAAGCATTTCTCACATGCTCACTGATACACAATTCACTCATCATCGGTTTCATCAGGTAACTTCTCATGTTCAGTTCACTTACTGAGATCATCGTGTATGCCGATTTCGTGTTCTTCGATTTTGTTTCCTGTTTTTTGTTTTCGTTGTATCAATTTCACGAGAATTATCACGGCATTTTTGTGTGTTTTTGTTGTTTTGGTTTTTGAAATTTGTGACGATGTGTCAGGGCATTACAGCACTCGAGCGCGCTAGCTGTGCGTGCCTGTTCTGTTCGTATCAACGGGTTATAGGTATTAGATGAGCGGCTAGGGTTTCGAGATCAGTCCGTGAATTTTCATACTGCCAAAACACAGACAATGTCACAGTACTTTACTCAAGTAGTAGTATTCTGAATTCCTATCTTAAATGTCAACTCCCTCACCATTAATTGCTTCGTCTCCTTCATCTCATCTGCTTTCGATTCAACAACTTGTCGGTTCCTTGCTCGCTGATAATCTCTGATCGAGTCAATTAATGCGTGTTTTCATGGATTTCAAATTGTGATTTCAGAGTTCGAGAATTGATTGAGCACAGAGTTCTGCAAATTTAGTCGAGAAGGAAAGAGAGGAGAGTGGTGGTGTGGTGGGGGGCAGAGAGAGGCTAGCGTCATAGCTTGTGAACAACACAAGCACGCAACACACGCAGAGACAGAAGTAGAAGAGAAGAGGTTGAAGAAGAAAGAGAAGGTTGGTTTTGTGTGGTTTCTCTCTTTCTCATGATTGCTTGTTTTGGCGTTTTGTTTTTTGTGTTTTGTTTTTTTGATTGTTTTGTTCTTTTTTGCTTTTTGAATTGCGGAAAAAGGGCAGAGAAGAGAATCAAGTGCATGATCTTTCTCGTGCGTGTAGCAGGATTTTGTACGAGTTATGAGTGCCGTGGTTGGTTTGTTCTAGGATTTTGAATCCATAGACACTAATGATTCCGAGGACAATATTATTATCTGGGTCGGAGTCCGATTATATTCTCATGATGATCAAATTTCTTTTGCATGTTTTGTATCCTTAAAACTTAAATCATAGGTGTTTAGATCAGACAGATATATCATTTTAATTGACACAATTAATAAAAATCGAGTTTATTGTAGTTAGTTTTTTGTTTAGCTGTAGGGACTCTTCGATGGTGGGGTGGTGATATTGAATGCACATTCCATCAGAAATGATACGGGTTGGTGAGACTTGAGGCCGCCTGATTTGAGGTGGTGGAGAATGTCAATATGATGATGAATTTTTGGGGTGATGATGACGGTGGGGATAGGACAGGGACTTGATATGCGTGAGGTAATCATGTGGTGGGCGAAAAAGGCCCTGAGGATAAGATTAGTCCAATACCAATCCTGGGGAATGAGAAAGGATAAGGATCTTTAATGAGGAATAAGTCACCGATGAAATGGGGTAGGATGATTCGTTTTTGAAATCAACAAAGTTAAAAGGGATTAGCTTAATATTGACTCTAGTTTAACCTAGCTTAGCATCGCCATAGTTCATGTTATTTTGCCATTATCATGGTTATAATTTGATGATGAAAAGTGTAAGTTAGTTATAATTTGATAATATTACTCCGGCGATGTTATTGTAGTTTTTTCTTCGTTCTACTTAAATTACAATCATTTTTGTGGGGATGTTTTGTTCAAATTTCAACCTTTTGTTATTTATTAATTTTTTTCATACATAAATACCTAACTATCTATATTTCATATCTCCATTAGACACTCAACGAAGGGAGTACTTAAGTAACTAAAAGGTAAAAGGAAATCAGTGGAATGCCAGACATGCTTGTGGTGAACCATTCTCACATATCAAGCGATGCTAAAATTTCCTTCTGTTTTGTCTTTGATTATTTTACGTGCAGCCCGATTAGTTAAGCCAGGGCCCCCCTAATCAATTTGGCACAGGGCCACAGTAAATTAGATGCGTAAGATCACAGCTTAGCTTTTTAATGGTTGGTTCATTGTCCCTTGAATACACACTCAGACATGTGTTTAGCAAACAACTGGGCCGGACCTCTCTGGTCCCATCCAGTGCCATTGTTTTGGGCTTCTGTTGGGCCCTTCACTACCTGTGGGCTGTGGGCCAGTGGCACATCTATTGGACACTTCTAAGCCCATTCACCATCTCATACTTATCATCCCACAGCTTCCATTTGAAGGGTACTTAGATCTGAATGATATCCCAGCTTCACTTTTCCTTTTCTATGATTAGCTATCGTAGATTATAATTCACCCTATGCGCTTTGTTGTACTCTCTAGTCCATCACTGGGTTTCACTAAACGACTATTTTGCACAGTACCAATAATTTCATTTTTGTTTTTATTAGCTTCTTTGGTGCTCTTTCTATAATGCAAGATGCCTACTATACAATCATTACTATGAAGTTTTCTCCGTCTCAGATATGATTGTCATTTGCTGTAATAGCTCACTCAGTAAGAATAACAGAGGAAATGATGGATGACCAAAGCCGATACGAATTATAGGTGAAAATGCATTTTATTTGAATGCAATCAAATCTCATGACATATATAATACTCTTTCCGTTTCATTCAAATTGTTATATTTTCATGTTTATCAAACCATTTTAATTTGAATGGAACGGAAGGAGCACCCTTTATAGATGTGAACAATACTTATCTATGCCATAGTTATCATATTTTTTGTGACACATGCATGAGTATGAGTAACGTTATTTGTGTTCTTTAATTGATTCCCCTAACATTTAAATACTAGACTTATGTTGTTTGTGTTTACTGAACAGATGATAATCCAGAATACAACGGTAGTATTCTGGGTGCTATTCTCACTTATCCTCTTTCTTTTCTCCATAAACAATTTGCCATCCCATTAGTTACGTAACACATGCTGGCCTTGGTCCTTGGGTCACTCTTTCTTCTTTTTAACTTTTGGACCAAATTTGATCATATACTTCCTTATTTTCAAATTACAAATGCTATGTATCTGACTCCATTTTCTGTAGTAGATGCTCCACCGTTATTGCTACATACTAACAGCAACACTGGCAATTTCATTTTCAGAGTGCGGAATCCTTTCTCCACTAGTAAAATTTTTCCTTACTTGGAAATTGATGATGCCATGGAGCTGGGAATGTTGGAAGTTAAATTAAGTCCTGGTAGTAGCAACAGGGTTTACCTCATACTGTCATACATCAATACATGGCATCATTCTCACTCATGACCCCTACCCAAATCATGACCAGAAAAATAGTTGAGAGGTCACACCAGGAGATCCCAAAAAGATCCTTCAGCGTTTTTGTCTCTCTTTGTCCTTGTTTCTCTCGAATGAAGAACCCAAACCCAAGATAGTGAGGTGAAGAAAGGGAGAGGTGCAGAGGAATAATAGGGACAAATACCACTCCACAATAAAAGCTTTAGAGCACATAGGAAGCGTTTTGGTTGCCAAATTTAACGTGAGAAAACCGTCTTTCTGCACTCCGGTTTCCATCTGGGTTGTGATGAGTCACATTTCCCCGACGAATGGGAGAGGGAAGAGGTCGAGGAGGGTGGGGATGACCGAGGGCGGCGGCTGTGTTGTAGGGTTTAGGCCATGGTAATAAAGCCAAGGGGGAAGGGGGGCTAACAGCCTAAACAGTAATGGCCAGGCTAATTACTCGAGACCCAGATGGGTTGGAAAGATTATTACACATCATGCCACCATCATCAGCCACATGATTCCTGCAAAGAGAGAAAAGAAGATGCATTATTAAGTTGGTATGCTTTTCTCTTTATTTTTCTGGGTACAGCTGACATATGCAGCCACCATAGCTTTGTAGCAGATGCATTGTGTCTGGTTATTAGAGGACAAAGCTAGACTGTGTACTTTCAAAAGACAAAGAAAAGAAAAGGTTAGAAAGAAATTTGACCCAAAATGTTTTTCTTTTTCATTTACTATTATCTTCTTTCTTTTTCTTTCTCAGTTGTTGCTGGAATAGCGATTAATCTCACTACACTGCAGTCACAGCTTATTTTTGGGAGCACTGCATATTCTCCCCTATTTTGCTGTATTGTCTGCTTCTGTTATGTCACATTATTGTATAGATAAGCTTTGGGATGTGTTAAAGGTTTCTCCTTTATGTTGCTGGAAAAGGTGTTCCTGCAAGCATACAAAGCAGCTGGCTTTCTGCAAAAAATGCAAAAACATGCAAGTCCAAAGACTCCACCCGTGCCCACTTCCTGGACCACCTTGCTTTTCGTTTTGATTTAAATTTCAAGGTTTGTTCTTGGTTTTGAGAATGAAGGGGAATGATGATAATAATCCCTATAAAGTCACATCTCAGTCACTCTTTTTCATTTTTTCTTGGGTTTTCTATCATGGGTAACGGATTTGGATCCAAGGAGGAAGATTTGAGCTAACAGTGATTGCTTAGAAGTGAGTAAAAATATACAGTTCTGTATGTTTTGAGGCCGTTGTGTTTGTTTTGGGTTTTGTCTTTATTATTGTTTTTTCAGTTCTTCATATGTTTGTCGTTGGTTCAGTCATCTGTCTTTCTCTTTGATGGGATCCTTTGTATTTCATATCATACACAGTTCATTTATAATAACCTTTGAAGGACTGGTTGCTGTTTGGATCTTTTCTGTCTCCCCTCTTTGTTGTTTTCAAGCTACCAAATCGCATTTTCCTTGTGCTGCAAATTGATCATTCATTGGGGAGGTACAAGCCTTATTGCTCTCCTATGTTTGCTTAAGCTCTTGATTTAGAGAATTTCGTTGAGGCACACTTGGTTAGCCAGTTATGCAATTCTAATGTGAATAGCTCGTTTTTCCACCACGATAATTATATGCCTTCTGTGCCGTGTTAGTTCCAGTTTCAGGTACTTGTCATACAGCTGAGAATGTGAGTAGATTGTATGGTGTTGATGAATTGGGTGTTACATTTGATTACCCATTGATGGTTTCTTTTCTATGTGCGGTTTGCTTCCAATTAGAAGGATACAGTCTATTTCCCTGCAGTCTTTGTCCTGTGGATATCTTTGTATATTCCTTGTGTTTGCATGTGGTTGTCTAACATGGATAAAAAAATTCACCTCATGAGAATTTTTCTACTGTTTCTCTTTATCCTTTTCCACTACACCTTTTGCTCCCCACGCTCATGCTATATAACCTTGGCCACACCAGATGAAAGTTTCATATATTCATGGTTCCCACTTTTCTTTGGTTTGAACATCACCCTTCATGGACTCAGAGCTATCTTCCAATTTGAAGTTTAGAGCTGGGTTTCACCTTTTTTGCCTCACAATGTCGTTTTGCATCCTCTTCTAAATGCCAGATGCTTTAGCGCTTATCAGGCGAACAGTGTGTCTCCTTGCTAAAAGCTCTATCCACTTCTTATTAACTTGCCTCTTGGGCAGGGAACCGTTGTTCAGTTGACCTATTAAGCTAAATAGTGCATATATACTATAGAACTTTATCGTTATACGACGCGACATTACTTCTCAAGGGTTTCGTAGAGGTGGCTGTATCTTTTGCATTTTTCCCTAATCTGAAAAAGTTGATTGAAGACAGCTCTCTGTAGAGATTTCTTTTGAATTTCTTGGTTGGACTTTGATTTCTCAGAGGCTCTTTGTATGTAACAGAAAATGCCACACAGACACAAGAGAGCCTCTGAGCAGAAGCATAGAATTTCCAAGAAACCTGTTCAAAGAATGGACGATGCGTGGAATACTGTTATTAGGAATAAGGGAAGGAGAAGAGGGAAAGGTGTTGCAACGGAAGAGTTGGAGGTTCCAAAAGATGTTTTGCATGCGCAGCATCCTTCCTCAAGTGCAAGCATTCAGTTCCCGCAACGCCCAGGTTATGGGCAAACAGGCACGACATGCATAGTCAAGGCTAATCATTTCCTTGCTCAAGTATCCAAGTCAGAGTTGTGCCATTACGATGTAAGTTCTTCATTGCTCTTCTTTGCCCCTGATTTAATTGGAATAGGTGACCTAGGTTTATGATATTGATATATTTATCCGAGTATTCACTAATGATTTCAGGTTAATGTAACCCCAGAAGTTATTTCCAGTAAGCTGAACAGGGCTATAATGGCACAGTTGATAAGAATCTACAGAGAAACAGACTTGGGGTCACGGCTTCCGGTCTATGATGGAAAAAAAAATCTCTACACTGCTGGTTTGCTTCCCTTTACATCCAGAGAGTTCGCAGTGACTGTGTTCCATGAACAAGAAGGACTTGATACGGCGAGGTACAAAAGCTTTTCCATCAGTTGCCTGTGTAATGCATTGGCTTCAATCAGCTGGCTGCTTTAATCGAGCCTAAATATGCACGTTCTAATTATAACATTTTAATCAGCAAGTAATTTCTATCTCAGGGAACTTCACTTCAAAGTGACTGTCAAATTTGTTGGTCTGATCAATATGCAACAATTAAATGAGCTTCTTTCCGGGAAGCAAGTTGGCACACCACATGAAGTGCTCACGGTCATCGACATTGTGTTGAAGGAAGTTGCAGCAAGAAGGTGCTTATACGGTGCAATCCTCTTGGTATTATTTGTTGGGCATATGCCACGTTGTTGCTGGCTCTCTAAGATTGTGTAATGTGCCGAACTGCAGGTATATTGCGTTTGGAAGGTTGTTTTACAATCCCAACGTTCAAAGGAATCAGCGGCTTGGTGGTGGTTTGCATGCATGGCGTGGTTTCTACCAGAGTGTTAGACCCACTCAGATGGGATTATCCCTGAATATTGGTTAGTGAACCTTTCATGTTTTATTTCTTCCATTAAAATTGTTTCGGTTGTTGCCTTGATGATTGTTAAGCTTATTGTAGTTATTGTTTATTTCGAATAGATATGGCTTCAAGTGCTTTCATTGAACCACTACCAGTCATTGAGTTTGTGGCACAATTTTTGGGAAAGGATGTTCGAACACGGCCAATATCAGATGCAGATTGTGTTAAGGTATGCTGTTGATGTGTCTGAATTGCCTTTCTTTTTGGTATTATAAATCAGCCAAAAATTTGCCTTTCTTCATAATGTGTCTAGAACATTGTGTTCAGTCTTCTAGCTGTGTGATGAATTTGTGTTCTGTGAATCATCTAGGTTGTTTCAAATCCTGTGAAATTTAGTTTTTAAAAACTGGAGTCTTACGTAAATGCAAATCTTGTTCCCTAGCATCGTGTGCAAGAAGGGATTTAGTGAGTGAATAATTGGCCTCAAACGGGTTTGTCTAACCTAAACAGGTTAAGAAAGCTCTTAGGGGTGTCAAAGTGGAAGTTACACATAGGGGAAACACGCGAAGGAAGTATCGGATATCAGGATTGTCATCTCAGCCAACAAGGGAGCTTATGTAAGTTCACGGCTTCCTGTTATGCTTTTGTAATTGTTGTTCTATTTGTTTTCTCGTGACTTACGGCATTCCATTGACAGTTTCCCTGTCGATGAGCAAATGAACATGAAATCAGTGATCGATTACTTTCTAGAGATATATGGATTTACTATTCGGCATTCTCATCTTCCTTGCCTCCTTGTTGGAAATCAGAAGAAAGTGAATTATCTGCCCATGGAGGTATGCTATTCATTGTCCGCGGCTTTACCTATTCGTTTTATAGGCAGTGCAAGCTTTTTAGTATCAAGAAGTCGCCAAATGACGTAAAGAGTATGTTAGTTCCTGAAAACATGAATAATGGGAACATGTAGCTACTGATATAGGAGCGGGATCCACTCTTAGTTGTGGGAAAAAAAGGTAAACGAATTAGCCATTTGGTTCTAATTTCAAAAGCTGCTTCTCTTATACTGCTGGAAATTCAATTCAGGCTTGCAAAATTGTTGAAGGCCAAAGATGTACTCGAAGATTGGATGAAAAACAGATAACATCATTGTTAAGGGTTACATGCAAGCGACCATCTCAACAAGAAGTGGAAATTTTGCAGGTTAACCAAGTTACTTCTATTCAGAGTAGGTTTGTAAACAGTTTAAAACAAGTTCCTCCAGGTCTTCGCTAGGGTTCCAACAATGACTTTCCTCTTCTTGATGAGCTATAGAACATAACTCAAGAGCAGCAGTTCACATGTTGCTTTGAGAAACATATAAATGAGTCTTCTGACTCCTGCTACTTGTGCTTCTCAGACAGTGCGCCAGAATGCATACGATCAAGATCCCCTTGTTAAGGAGTTTGGTATCACCATAGATGATAAGCTCGCCACAGTTGAAGCTCGTATTCTTCCTTCTCCTTGGGTAATATCCTGCCCTTCTTTGTGTCGTCTTTGTGTCGTCTGAAAATTTGACCAACATCAACAAATTTACTTAACTTCTCTGATCTTTGTGACAGCTCAAGTACCATGATACAGGAAAAGTAAAACAGCACTTGCCTCAGCTGGGCCAATGGAATATGATAAACAAGGTACGTGTATATGTCGGTATTGGTTGTCTTGTTTAAGCCATCGTTTACTTGGAACAAGAATTGATTATTTGTCGCGTTGTAGAAAGTAATCAATGGAGGGATTGTAAATCGTTGGGCTTGCATAAACTTCTCAAGGCATGTGCAAGATACCACTGCTCGTGCATTTTGCCGCCAGTTGGTTCAGATGTGCCTACTCTCCGGCATGGTGAAGTTTTGTTCTATAAATTATAAGTGAATAACAATTTGTTACATGCTTCTGGTTCCATTTAGCATTTCCGTCCAGAGTTACAATTTTAGTTGGTGGACTTTCTGATGTTGGTCTTGGATAACAGGAGTTCAACCCTGAAGCTGTAATCCCTGTCCACACGGCACGGCCAGAACATGTGAAGAAGGCCATAAAGCATGTTTATAATAGCGCAGCTGCTAAGCTTGAAGGTGGAGAACTGGAGTTGCTCATTGCCATTCTTCCCGACATCAACGGCACTCTGTATGGTAATGCTTTCTTCTTTGACCTTAGGGCTTTATTTAATTCCTGCCAACAGAATGAACTCAGATGAGGCTGTTAAATATGTTAGGCCGGGTTTAGTCATGATGGAGTTCTGATGACCACTATTTGTTCAAGTCATGCGATATGTTTCCTACTCTGCATGATAGGTCGGGTGTTCTGAAAATGCTTCCATTTTTGTCTAGGTGACTTGAAACGAATTTGTGAGACAGATCTTGGGTTGATTTCACAGTGCTGCCTCACCAAATATGTTTTGAAAGTGACCAGACAATATTTGGCCAATCTGTCACTCAAAATTAATGTAAAGGTCAGTGGGGCTAAATGCTCTCTCTTTTTCCCCTCTGATTTTACTTGTTCGCATATGTGATCGCCTCTTTAGGATTCCTCATACTGCTTTCGTAGATGGGTGGGAGAAATACTGTGCTTTTGGATGCATTGAGTTTAAGGATTCCAATGGTTAGTGACATACCCACCATAATCTTTGGAGCTGATGTTACTCATCCAGAGAAAGGAGAGGATTCGAGCCCATCGATTGCTGCGGTAATAATATTGTCTTATCCATGATAGTAACGTTCCAAGGAAGCAAGGTCTATTCCTTTATCCGAATAAAATAACTGTTATGAACTTGTAACCGAGCAACCTATGCAGGTTGTAGCATCCCAAGATTGGCCAGAAGCCACAAAATATGCGGGTCTAGTTTCTGCTCAGTCTCATAGACAAGAAATTATTCAAGATCTCTACAAAACATGGCAAGATCCTCAACTTGGTACAGTTAGTGGTGGTATGATCAGGTTTGGTTTCCTAGTCCTGTTAGAAATCACCTCCCGTAGATGACGTTGTGCTGCATCAGGTTAGGAAAAGAAGAGATACTGAAGCTTGACTAATCCTTTTTCAGGGAGCTATTGCTTTCATTCAAGAGGGCCACCGGGCAAAAACCTTTGAGGATAATATTCTACAGGTACTCCAATTCTGAGTATTTATGTGACAAAAATTTAACAGATTTGCCCTTGTGTTAACCTTTAATCAAGGGTACTAATACTGAGACCTTCACAGGGATGGAGTCAGCGACGGGCAATTCTACCATGTTCTGCTATATGAGCTTGATGCGATTAGAAAGGTTTGCATCATCTTCCTTGCTTGTGCTTGTGTTACAACTCTTTTCCTGTTCTTATTATTTGCTGCTTGCAGGCCTGTGCCTCTCTTGAAGCGAGCTATCAACCACCGGTTACATTCGTTGTGGTACAAAAACGCAACCATACCAGGCTTTTCCCGAACAATCACAATGACAAGAAAAGCACCGACAAGAGTGGGAATGTGTTACCTGGTCATTTTTCTTTGTGTTATAGTTATCTCCTAGTCTAAATTTCTTTGACTGGATATTCTCAGGCTTTGGTCGTTGGATTTGAAATAGTAGGTGCATCATATTTTACCAAGTTCTGATCGTTTTTCACCTCTACTTTCTGCAGGCACAGTCGTGGATTCTAAAATCTGTCATCCTACTGATTTCGACTTTTATTTGTGTAGTCATGCCGGAATACAGGTATTACTTCTAGGAACTTCCTAGTTCCTTCAGATTGAGGCCCGTTCTCTTACAGGAAGAAAATAAATGATGAGAACTAGTCGCCCTAGTAAAAGTAATTGCTTTGTTAATCTCTCAGGGTACTAGTCGCCCTGCCCATTATCATGTTCTTTGGGATGAAAACAACTTCAGTGCAGATGACATCCAATCCCTCACAAACAACCTTTGTTATACGTAAGATCATTTGCAATTTATTGTCTCTGTTCGTTATTATCGATATGCTTCTAACATCCTTGGTTCTTATATGCTTCCAGGTATGCTAGATGCACGCGCTCAGTCTCCGTAGGTATGGTAACTTGATTGTGTGATACGATAATTTC